>PVJD01005732.1:0-110295 GCA_004026545.1 Mormoops blainvillei
GGCTCAGAAAGGTTGTCGCCACCATATCCCTATAAAAGAAGATAACCGTCTCTTCTGGATTATTCTCCAAAACTCTTTCTTTTATGCCTGAGACACCCTGTTGCAGACTCTGTACTGAAATCTTTTTTTAAACTATAATTATAATTAAACCTGCTTTGCAACATGAAAAAAAATGCTCCTAATGCTCCTAGAATTGCACCACCTGTTCAAATTATTTACATTTTTATGTGATTCCTTCCACATTTATTCTACCACAGACTGTATTTCTGTTTGGAGGGGCAGGCTGTATTCAGGTCTTTAGGGTGCTTGGTGGGAAGGATTGGGGGCGGGTAGCATTGTATGAGCCTGACACTCATTCATTCATTCTAAAAATAAACACTGAGTATTTACCCTTTGCCAGGCTCTGGATAAAGTCCTTGAATGTCTTAAAGAAAAGTAAGGCTTGGCTCTGCCTTCCAAAGAGGACGAGGAAAGGAAAAAGGAAGAGCCGCCATTTATGGGGTATCTACAATGTGCAAGGCCACGTGCTAAGCACTTCCCATGCTTTATCCCACGTAAGCCTCTTGCCAGCTGTGCGGCAGGCATCCTTATGCCCACTCGCATGGGGAAGTTGAGACCGGGAAGATAGAGCCAGTGCCATGGGCATTTTAGCTGGGAGCTGGCGAGAGGCAGAAGTGGAAGCTTGTGCTTGTTTAACTGGAAACAATGATCATCTTTGCAAATGCCCTGGTGGTATCCACCAACTAAGACCCACATGCAAACAGTGAAGTATCGTGTAATGGGGATAAAGCGGCAGGATTTTTTTCTCTCAAGCTATAGTAGGAGCAGAGAGAAAGGAGAGATCAATGTTGCCTGGACTAAAGGTTCCAGAAGGCTGCCCAGAGGGGATGCCATTTAAGTAGACTGGAAATCATCTCTATCGAAGCCCTGGTAGGGGTGAGGAAGCCGGCCTCCGTTACAGAAGTGACCAACTGCCCACTGAAGCATTTCCTCTCACGCGCAGGGGCCCGGCGGTCCCGCAGTTTTCTGTGACCTGACGCCAGCAGCGGGCCCATCAGTCGAGTCTGCCTCGGCGAGTCTGCACCGGCAAAGCCGTTAGGAGTGAGCAATTTCTAACGTTACGCTCCCAGGCCCCTCTCTTCTATGATTCATACCAACTATGGAGCCCAGTCAATATTAGCTTTGGTTCCATTTCCAATCACAGTAAAATCCATTTTGCAAATATTTATCGAGGCCCTACAATGTTTTATACAGGCACTACTTACCCAGGGTATAAAAAGATAGGTAAGACCTAACTTTGGACTTCAAGGGACTCTCATTCTAGAAGGGAGATGAGAGCTAATTAATATCGCCAGAGCTGTCACAGGGCATTGCAGGAATGTTTGAAAAAGAGATGTTTGATGGAGTCATTTGCCACTCTTCGCTGAGCACTTACTCTGTCCCAGCATGGTGCGGGGGCCTGGGAGCCACAGAGGAAAAGACCATGGTCCCTAATCTTAGGAAGTACACATGCTGCTTCCTAAAAATCAGGGAAATCGACAAATAAGTCTGAGAAGGTATCTGTGAAACGGTGGAGAAGAGGGGAACTGTGGGAACTCAGAAGAGGGCTAGCTGCCAGTGGAAGAAGGGAAGGAACCTTGTATTTGTCAAGTGCCTACTAAGTGCCAGCAGTTTACAAGTGTTACCTCACTGCTCTGTTGTCCTTAATGGAGTTCTTTGCACAGATTGGGGAATCGAGACTCACAGAGTTACAGTAATTTGCTCAAGATAACAAATTATGAATATATGCAATTTCACATTCTATTCCATAATATATTCATGTTTATATTCATGTATAACAATGTTTTAAATGACTTACTAATAAGTAAAATTTATACTCCATTGAGATTCACCAGATGTATCCACTGCTCACTCTTCTATACCTGTGTAGGTACCCAGCTTGAGAAAAAAGCAAGAGGGTTCAAGAGAACAAGATCAGGAGAAAATAAGCAAAAGCCCTTAAATGTATTTTTACATTCCCTAAAATTCAGCAAGAAATCCCACCTAAGGAACAGTGCCAATTACATCTATTTTAATACCTATGGATTTCATAATAATAATTTCCATGAGCACTAGGAGCTCCTTAGGATATTCCGTCCTTCACAATTGCAAGGAGATGTTTAAATATTTATTTTTCATGCTTGCAGGTAAAACATGTGCTAAAATTTTCCCACAGCTGGGCCTCCAAGTATTGCCACCTCTCTGAGATCAGGGCTGGGGTTTGCCCGTTGCCGTATCCCTCCGCTTTACCCGGCCCGGGCCCGCCCCAGGCAGAGCCCAGTCCTCTTGCCTTCTCCCTGCTCTAATGCGCCCCATCCCCGCCTCTCCACCTCTGTCCTTCCCTCGTCTCACCTTTTTCCCCCTCTTTTCCATCCTCACTCCCATCTGCTCTCCTCTCTTCTTCTTTATTTCCCCCTTCCTTCTTCCCCTCCATTCTCCTCTTGTCGCTCTTCCATCCCTCTTCCTCCTCTTTGTGCCTTCTGTTCTTCCCTCCTCCTACCTCCTCTCATCTTCTTCCCTCTCCCCCTCCTCTCTTCTCCCATCTTCCTCGTCTGCCCATCTCACCTGGACCAGAACTTCACTGGAACCCACTCTAGGGGTTTATAAGCTGGGGTCCATGATTCCCTACAGGATCTGTGCATGAGTTTCAAAGTATTGATTAGCCCAGGACAAAGAATTCAGCATTCGGGGTTTGTGCGCAGGGACGACTGATTCCTGGACTTGGGCTCGCCACTTCTCTGCGCAATTCTTCGTCTTCAGCTTGTTGTTCCCCTGACTTCCCACAGCAGGTGAGACTCACCATTTACTTAGAATTGATTAAAAAATATGCAACTGTTGAAAAAGCAGGTACACAGAAAACCTTTGTAAAGAGAGCTCACTGTCAGGGAACTACAAGTGTCCCCAGCAGCTGCGCGGATTAAATGAGATCTCATGGGTGAGCATTCGGCATGGAGGCAATGCTAAACACAGTTTCCATCCCTCCCAGTCTATACCGAATCCCTGTTCTTTGCAGATGAGTACAATTGTTTATAGCTTGCTAGGGCTGACTTAAAGGACCACAGACCGAGGGCCTTAAACAATAGAATATCATCTTCCTCCAGTTCTGCAGGCTGGCAGTCTGAGATGAAGGTGTCAGCAGGGTTGGTTTCTTCTGGGCACCTCTCTCCTTGGCTTGCAGAGGGCTGCCCTCTTCCAGTGTCTTCCTGCTGTGTGTGTCTGTGTCCCACCCCTTCTTAAATGAACACCAGTCAGATTGCACTAGGGCCCACTCCTATGACCTCATTTTACCTTATTACCTCTTTAGAGACCCTACCTGCAAATAAAGTCACATTCTGATATACTGGGAGTTAAGAACTCAGCTTGTGAATTTTGGGCCAGCACACTTTGGCACATAACAAATTGGGTGGAATGTCTTCCCGGGCCAGTGCCCTCCCTGAGGAGGCAGGCGCAGGGAGGGGAGAAGTGCTCAAAGCCAATAAATGGAAAACAATCGCATTTAGAACTTGGTCTTTATTCAAACCCCTATTGACAGAAGGTTATTTAGGAAGCACTTTCTGGCTGAGCAGGTTCAACATTAATTATTAAGGACCCATTCCCAGGCTGAGCAGAAGTTGTGGACATCACGTGAGCCCGCAGCAGACCCACGTGGTTGCCTCATCTTCCTGACAGGAGGAAGATGTGTTTATTTATATGTGCAGCTATTCTTAGTCTTGTACTTTTCCCTTTATCCCCAGTGGAAGGGATTATTGTAACTGCTCTATCTTGAACCCCTCTCATAGTCAAATTAATAGATGGGGTTCAGGTCACTACCCTGGTATTCAAGAGCCAAGGTATATTAGCCCAAATGCATGATCAGATCATTAGAACTGTGCGTGTGTACAAGTTTAACTTCAGAACACGATGTGGAGGGAAGGATGGGGAGTGGTGGGGGCAGTGGAGCTAAGAAACATGTTTAAACTTCATATCAATATGCCACTCCCCTGAGAGAGGTTGGTTAACAAAATACTTGTTATAACATTGCCTGCACCCTTGGCCGGTGTGGTTCAGTTGCTCAGGCATTAGTCCATGAAGCAAGGTTGCCGGTTTGATTCCCAGTCAAGGCACATGCCTGGTTTGCAGGTTTGTCCCCTGTCCAGGCATGATCGAGAGGCAACTGCTCAATGTTTCTGTCTCTCATCAATGTTTCTCTCCCTCTCTTTCTCCCTCCCTTCCCCACCTCTACAAATAAATAAATTAAATATTTTTTTAAAATTACCTGCAATAAAAATTAAATGGTCAAAGAGACCACCAAAGCCAGTGGCCAGAGAGTCAGGTTCCAAAGGGTTATTCCAGATTCAATAAATTAGAGCTGTGTGCTTAATAACACACATTGGATGCGGATGAATCAATAACCTCAGTGCATTCCAGTATAGATCCAAAGTAGTTTATTTCAGGAAAAATAGTCCATGCTCTTTATTTGCATAGTTCTATAAACTTAGTCAATTTTTAACAAAAATTCGAGATGTTGAGGGTCTCTCTTCCCTCACTGCCCCTCCCCACCCTCCATATTTTATTTTGCCAGAATGCCTGCCTCATGGATAGTAACCTTGCTTATAATTTCACCACTCTCTGCTTTTCTCTGTGGTGTAGATGACTCTGGTTTCTGCCTTGGTCTACTACAGTATGAAACGTGCACCCCTGACTAGCTGTTTTGCGTTGGCATGTCATCACATTTCTGAGCTCATTGTAAAATGAGGATAATATATTTGCTTTAAGGAATTGCTATACGGATTAGTGACAAAGTCTGTGAAGTCGTCTCGGTAGTTGCTGGTTTACCAGTTACTTGAAAAATAGATGTTGTTGCTATTACGAATTCCATAGATGGCTTTAAGGGGTTCAAGGGGTGCTCAGGGCAGACGGTACCCTGGATTCCTGCCTCCTTTCTGTTACCCAGGGCACTTCCACTCCAAGCCGCATCTGCCAGCCTAGAAACGGAGGCTATCACTAGCTTAGCCAACTGCCAGCATGAGGCTTGGCAAGATGACAGAACTTATCCAAGACACGCAAGTATCAGTGAAGGTAATGTAGGATGGAAAAGAAAAAAAAAAATATATATATATAGCTTTACAGTTAAAGGGATTGGATTCAAACCCTAGCTCTGCCGCTTTACCTTGGGCACATCACCTCATTTCTCTGACGCTCAGTTTCTTGATCTTTAAATGTGAGATAACAATATTTGCTCAGAAAGGTTATTGGAGTAATGAAATTAAATCGTCTACACATGTAAAGTACCACCTTCAGTCCCTGGCACAGAAAATCCACTCAAAACTGGTATTCTTATCACCACCATCATCATTGTTATAAAAATTATCTCATTGGCAGATGTTTCTGGAGATTTTGTGAAATGATATCAGGAGGAATTTTGAAAAAGGAAAGATTCTCTGCAGTGTTAATGTTCTGTTTGTTTTGTTTTGTTTTTCCCTAAGCCAATGCACTTTTTCTAAGGACTTCTAAGGTTTGTTATCCAGCAGAATAAAGAATTTGGTGACAGGCATGAGAAGCTGGGCAGTGATATATCACCCTTTACTTTTACATGTTCCAAACATGTGAAAATCAAATGGTGTATGCCAGTACCAATGGAGAATAGGCTTTCTGTGGAAAATTCCACATTGATTGTCTTCTCCTGGCACCAAGCCAGTCGAGGGTGATGCAGTATCAAAACTGGCTGGCCATTATCTGGACCCAGTGAGCTTACTGGGCACTGCCCCAGACGTGAGGTCAGAAACTTCTATTCTGTCACTTTTCAAGTCGTGGGCTAAGACTCTCTAAGGACTCTATAGGACTCACTAAGCTTTTCATGTATTTTTAAAGTTTTTTTTTTTAATTTCAATAAAATTTTTAGATAGGTTTGTCCAGAATATACAGGGTAGGGCAAAAGTCGGCTTACAGCTGTTCATATGGAAAATAATACAGTAATTAATTTAAAATGGTACAAGTATAAACCCTGTGTTTTGCATACTCACAACTGTATACCTCCTCTTTCGCCACCCATTATAACACATGACCTGTATCTGTCATTTGTACTTAGAAGGGAACATCGAAGCTTTTACTTATTTTTAAATTATTAAATTGTGGTAGATAGACATAAGCAACACTCACCATCTCAGCCATTTTTAAGCATACAGTGGAGTTAAGTGCATTTAGGTCGCTGTGCCACCATCACCACCATTCATGTCCAGAACTCTTCATCTTCCAACTGGAACTCTCTACCCGTTAGACAGTAGCTCTACTCCCATCCCGCTCCCAGCCCCTTGCAGCCGCTAGTCTACATCCCGTCTGTATTGACTAGCCTAGATACCTCATAGAAGTAGAACCATATGGTATTTGTCCTTTTGTGATTGCCTTACTTGTACAGCGTGTAGCATAATGTCCTCAAGTTTCATTCATGGTGTAGTGTGTGTCGAAATTCCCTTATTTTTTAAGACTGACTAATATTCCGCTGCACGTATATACTATGTTCTCTTTCTTCATTCATCTGTTAACAGGCACTTGGGTTGTTCCTACCTTTTGACTGTGGCGAATAACATAACTGTGAACATGGGGTCCAGGGATCTGTTTGAGTAGCTGCTTTTAGTTCTTTGGGGCATATACCCAGAAGTAGAATCGCTGGATCATATAGCAATTCTGTTTTTAATTTTCTGAGTAATTGCCACACTGTTTTCCTCTGCAGCTTCATCATTTTACACTCCCACCAGCAACGCATAAGGGGCCCAGTTCCTCTACATTATGCCAACATTTGTTATTTTCTAGCCATCATTCTAATGAATGTAAAGTATGGACTCTTATTCATTTACTTACTTTCTCCTTTTTTAGTGAATAAACTCTATTTTTCAGAGCAGTTTTTATGTTCACAGAAAAATTGAGTGGAAAGTACAGAGCATTTCTGTATAATGCCTGCCCCCTACATGGCACAAACACCCCACTTTCAAAGCTCACACCGTGGTGGTACATTTGTTGCAGCCCATGAACCTATGTGACACATCATTATCCCCCAAAGCCCACAGTTTATATTAGGGTTCACTCTTCGTGTTGTACGTATTTTTTGGTTTGGCCAAATGTGTCCACCGTTGCAGTATCATGCAGAATAGTTTCACTGTCCTGAAAATCACCTGCATTATGCTCATTCATCCCTCCCCCGCCCTAACCCCAGCAGTCACTGAGTTGTTGTTTTTTCCCCTCTCTTCATAGTTTTGCCTTTTCCAGAACATCATATAGTAAAAATAATGCAGTTTATAGCCTTTTCAGATTGGCTTTCTTCACTTAGCACCATGCATTTAATCTTCCTTCATGTCTTTTCGTATCTTGATAGCTCATTTCTTTTTAGCACTGAATAATATTTCATTGTCTGGATGTATCGTGGTTTATTTATCCATTCACCTACTGAAGGACACCTTGGTTGCTTCCAGGTTTTGGCAATTATGAATAGAACTGCTATAAATATCCCTGTGCAGGTTTTTGTGTGGACATAACTTTTCAATTCATTTGGTAAATACCAAAGAGCGCGTGCGCTGGCTCATGCAGTAAGAGCATGTTTAGCCTTTTGGAACTGCCAAACTGTCTTCCAGAACGGCTGGACTTTGCAATCCCTTCAGCAGGGAATGAGAGTTCTCATTGCTCCACATTCTTAGTGGCGTTTGGTGTTGTCAGCGTCCTCAGTCTTGGCCATTCTGATAGGTGTGCGGTGGGATCTCATTGTTTTAATTTGCAATTTCCTTACAACATATGATGTTGAACATCTTTTCATATGGTAACTTGTCATCTATATAGCTAACTTCTTTGGTCACATGTTTGTTCTGGCCTTTTTCCATTTTTTAATTGGGTTGCTTGTTTTCTTGTTGAATTTTAAGCATTGTTGGTATATCCTGGAGTACAGTTCTTTATCATTTGTGTCTTTTGCGAACGTTTTCTCCCATTCCATTGTGTCTTTTGTTTCTCATTCTGTTGGCATTGTGCTTCGGAGCAGAAGTTTTTAATTTCAATGAAGTCCAGTTTATCAATTATTTTTTCATGGGTCCTGCCTTTGGGGTTATGCCTAAAAAGGCGTCACCTCCCAAGACCACCTGGGTTTCCTCCTGTGTTATTAGGAAGTATTACTTATGCCTCTGTCTTCTGGAAGAGATCATAGAGAACTTATTTAATTTCTTCCTTAAATGTTTGGTAGATCTTACCAGTGGGTCCACCTGCGCCTGGTGCTTTCTCTTTGGGAAAGTTATTAATTATTGATTCAATTTCTTTAATAGATCTAGATCTATTCCAATTGTCCATTAGTCTTATTTATCTTTAGCTGCATCATTACAAAAACATCAGGACAACACAAGTGACCGGAAAACAAAATGAAGCATAGCCATGACCAACCATGACAGCTACTGTTTACCGAGTGCCCCGGCAGGCCTTCGAAGCTGTGAAGTGGGCCGTGTTCTCACTCGACAAACAAGAAATCTGACGCCTAGAAAGATTTAAGGGTCTGACCGAAGCAGCAGTGCTGGTTCGTATCAGAGTCAGGTCCAGTTCTGCCTGACAGCTTGGCTAGTGTTCTAGACACCGCACCTCGATGCTTCTGTAATCCTTAGGGTGGTGTGTATGTGCCACACGGTTCCTGTGAGGAAACTCACGTCTGATTCAGGCCTTGTCCGTCTCATGGCCACAGTGCTCCCATGGCAGCCACAGAAGCTCCAGAGTCAGACACAGTAATGATGCTTGAAAAGCAAAATCAGTGTTTTCCCTTTCCTTGTTTTCTTGCTTAATGATAAGCCTGTACCTAAACCTGTTAACACAATATGGCACCATTGTGCCTGCATGGCAATTATAAGCGCAGACCTTAGCCTCGAAAGTCAGAGAGATCCTACAAAATAAAAGAAGTAAATTAAGTCAGAGAGATCCTGATTCAGCTCCGGAAGCTACCATTTGCTCACTGTGTACCCATGGGGGAGACACTTAATCTCTCTAAACCTCAACTTCTTCTGTAAAAGGGGTCAGGATTATAATACGGAACTCAACGTGGGTTCTGTGAGTTAAATAAGATAATATATATGAGGCCTTTAGCGCCACTTTTGAAACAGGCTGGAGATTCAGTAAATGGCAGCGTATTATTTCAAACCATGTTGAGCCCCTACTGTATGTCAACCCTGCTATGGCATCACCTGCTTGGTCTTCAGACTTTTCTTATCGTCTCCCCTAACAGTAAACGGTGCTTGACTACACATTCTCAGCCTTTTCATCTTTATTTGCAAATTTTATCCATTATTGCTCTCAATCCACATGCTAAACATTAGGAAAGTTTAATGCTTCTTTTCTTAAGATTAAAAGAGAAAGAGAGAGAGAGAGAGAGAGAGATGTTCAGACATTTTCTCCCCAAATTCCAGTGGATTGTGCTGAGCACCTCGCTTTCGAGATGCCTGGTTTTGCTTGTCAAAGACAGCAATTGGAAAATGTTTTCTGTAAAGGGTTAGATAGCAAAGATGATTTACTTTGCTCAGTCTCTGTTACAATTACTCAACTCTGCTCTGTAGCACAAAAGCAGCCAGAGACAATATGCAGTAGGCAGGAGCCAATAAAACTTTGTTTATAAAAACAGGTGCTGGCCACAGAAGCCAGCCTCCGATCAGAGACAACTTGACCTGCTGTTTAATTTTATTTTTCACTTGTGGTTATGTGCAGCATTTTGTATTAGTTTCAGTTGCACTGCATAGTTGTGAGACCATCATATAATTTACAAGTGTTCCCCCAATATTTCGAGTTGGCACCATACATAATTATTGACTGTATTCCCTATGCTGTACTTTATATCCTCATGACTGTTTTGTGACTGCCAATTTGTACTTCTTAATCCCTTCACCTTTTTTCACCCATCCCCCCAAAACCCCCTTCCGTCTGGCAGCCATCAGTCTATTCTCCATCTGTGAATCTGTTTCAATTTTGTTTTTTTCTTTATTTTTGTTCTTTAGGTTCCCCACAGAAGTGAAATCATATCATAGTTGCCTTTCTCTGACTGACTTATTTCCCTTAGCGTAATACCCTCTAGGTCCATCCATGCTGTCACAGATAGTAAGAGTTCATTCTTTTTATGGTCAAGTGATACTCCATTATATATACATGCCACAGTGTTTTTCATCCACTCATGTGTTGATGAGCCTTTCAGTTGCTTCCATACCTTGACTGTTGAAATAAACACTGCAGTGAACATGAGGTATATATATCCTTTTGAATTAGCGTTTTGGGTTTCTCTTGATATATACCCAGAAGTAGCATCACTGGGTCATAAGAATTTCCTTTTTTTTTTTTGAGGACCCTCCATGATGCTTTTCATGTTATCTGCAACAATCTTGTTTCCCATCAACTGTGCACAAGGGTTCCCTTTTCTCCACATCCTCGCCAACACTGGTTGTTTGTTGATTTATTGATGATAGCCATTCTTACAGATGTGCGGTAATATCTCATTGTGGTTTTAATTTGCATTTCTCAGATGATTAGTGATGTTGAGCATCTTTGCATATGTCTTTTGGCCATCTGTGTGTCCTCTTTGGAGAAGTGTCTGTCTATTCAGGTCCTCGGCCCATTTTTAATTGGATTGTTTGTGGGGCGGGTGGGGGGGGTTTGGTGGTGAGTTGTATGAATTCTTTATAAATTTTGGATATTAACCCCTTATTGGATGTATCATTGGTAAATATCTTCTGCCATTCAGTGGGTTGTCTTTTCATTTTGTTGATGGTTTCCTTTGCTGTGAAAAAATCTTTTAGCTTGAGGTAGTCCCAATTGTTTATTTTTCTTTTGTTTCCCTTGTCCAAAGGGGTATATCAGAAAAATATTGCTAAGAGAGATGTCAGAGATTTTACCACCTACGCTTTCTTCTAGGAGACATGGTTTGGCATCTTTGACCTGCTATTTAAATACAAGTTTTCTGTAAAGGACAAAGGCCAGCAGTATTCGCGAATGTGACCTCGTTGGTAAAGAGGAAAAGTAAAGTGATACATATGATAGCTCCTTCTCAAATGTACAGAGTATGTTATGTCACCATTGTTCCTACTATTAAAACATCCCCCAGACATAGGAGAGCAAAGACTGACTTCCTTATACCGGCCTTAAGCAGGAACGACATGGAGTCTTGTGTAAACAAGGGCAGCCCTCGACGACACTTGGGAAATAAGATATATTATTTCATTTGATTTCCTCTCCTACCTTTTTCTAACCCTTTGATCTCATCCAGATACATACACATTCTTGCTGTGAAAGTGTTAGGGTCCCTGATCAGGGACCTATAAAAGATTAGTGGCTACATGGAGAAAATGGTTCATTCATTAGCAGATTTTTCTAATTGCCTGCTGTGTGCCAGACACTGTGCTAGACATTGGGGGTGGCATGAGGGATACAGAAAAGAATGAGAAATGGACTCTCCAGTCAGACTTTCTCCCCACCACCCCTCCAACATCGCTCTTGTTGAGGTCCTCAGCGATCTCATGTTGCTAAATCCAGTGGTCATTGCTCTGTCCTCATATGACTCAACCATGTCATATGGTCTATTACACTCCCTGAGCACTCCCTTCCCATGGAGGACTCCGAGCTCCCCTGGTCCTACCTTACCCCACAACCCACTACTTTTACCTCCTTTGTTCCTTCCTCCCTTTGTCTAACCTCCAAACGCTGGGGTGCCCTCAGGGTTCAGACCATGGGCCTCTTCCGTCTGCTGTACCCTCCCTGGAAGATCTCATCCAGTCTTGTTGTTTAAACCCATCTACACGTAGGTGACTCCCAGATTTATGTATCCAGCTCAGACCTCTGTCCTCAACTCCAAGCTCACATATCCACCCAAACAGGTAATATATAGGGTTTCTCAAACCTAACATGCCCAAACCCATTCCCTGACGTTCTCCAATCCCTGTCACCAACCTGCTTCTCCTGTGGCAGCTCCACTCCTTGTTTCGATCGAGCTAAACATCTGAGAGTTTCTTTGTTTCCTCTCTTTCTCTCTCATTTCACATCCCATATTGAACCCATCACCAAGTACAGTCCGTACTACCTTCAAAAGTGTGTGAAGCATCAGACAGCTTCCCATCATCCTCACACTCTCACCCTGGTCATTTCTTACCCAGATTATGATAATAGTCTCCTGCCTGATCTTCCCCTTTGCTCTCTTCCAGTCTGTCCATGTCACTTCTGTGCTCAAAACCTTCCAAAGATTCCCCACCTCAGAGAAGACAAAGTCTTGGAATGTCCAATAATGTCCTGTGTGGCTCTGCACATCTGACATGCTTGTCCTAGGTCAGCCACACCAGTTCCCTTGCTGCCCTGCGAATGTTCCGGGCACTCTTCTACCACCGCCCCTTGCCCTGGCTAAAACCCCGGTCTTCCCAGATATCTGCAGGGTCTGTGGCTGTGCTTCCTTCAGGCCTCTGCCCATCATCCCTTCGTCAAAGAGCCTTCCACGACCTAACTGTATGAAATAGACCACTCCTACCACTCTCTTTCCTCCTTATACCCTCTGTTTTTCTCCATAACATTTACCACCACCTAACGTGTCATATATTTGTTTGTGGGTTTTTTGCCTGACTCCCACATTAGATTCTAACACTCTGAAGCAGAGGTTTTGTCTGTGCAATACCCTGAGCCTAGAGCAATACTTATAGGTGTTCAGTGAGCCTTTGAATGGAGAGGAGGCGAGGGGAGGGGAGAGGAGAGGAGGGGAGCAGGGAGAAGCAACGTGGTGGACGAGCTCAGCACTGAAGTAATGATGTGTAGGATGACGATTGTGCTAGATCTGGAAACCACGGAAGCCCATGTGGGCTGCAGCCCCTCACCCTTGCTTTAATTAGAGCAATTCTTCTTTTATCTGTTTATATACTGAGCGCATATATATGTAAGTGTGTGTATATATATGTATAGTTAAGCAGCTCATTAAGCACAACTGTTCTAGGCAGTGGGCAACCATCTGAGCAGGTGGGTGGCATCATTATGTCTGCATGTATGATGATGAGTCTGGCAGGGGCAGGGGCATCCGTGGAAAAGGAGTGAGCACCAGAGCAGGGAACACAGCAGCAAGGCCATGGCGGCGTCAGCGCTAAAGGCGGCGACGCTATGAACCACTCAAGCAAGGAACCAAAGGAACCCCAGCAAATTCTCACTTTTTTCTTCATTCTGGTTGGCTGATGCTAACAGCACACTTCAGCCCGTGCCTTCTGTGCCTGGGTGCGTAAAATAAACGTGATTGCGTTTACATATACTAGCTACTAGGTTATTGTTACCAAATGTTAACTGCAGAGTATGCATTACTATATACTCTATACTAAATCCTATAGCTTCATGCAGGGACAGAAACTTGTCTTCACACACACGAATGTGCACGCAGCCTCACGTTGACTAATTAGTTTCTCTGAGTCCTTTGGAGGAGGAGGCAGAGTAAAAATGAAGTAGTAAATACTTAGGTGTCAAATAATTAAAAGTACTGTTGAGAAAGAATGCCTTTTAAATACTTTTAATTAGGTTTTTAATATGACTCACTTGGAAAGTTGCTCTCAGAAGATGGTGTTGATTGACAGGCTATATCGTTATTAATAACATGTAGTCAATCTGCTAGGAATATATTAAGTATTCAGGAGAGAGAACATCCGAAGATGGCTGCCAAGGATTCAGGCAGCCGGCTTGGTTCGGGCCACGTCTTTTCCTTGGTAGAGCATCAGCAGCCACCGCGCAGAGCTGGAGTTGGTGGTGTAGAGAATAAGATCCCTGGCGGCCTAAGGTTCTGCGTCTCGCTGCTCAAATGTCAGCCACACTGAGCGAGCCCAGAAGTCACCAGGTGAGTGATTGGTCCTGCGGGCCGTACGTTCAGCGAACAGTTTGTAACCAGAGACTTCTAAGCCAAATCTTAGGAATACCACGTCTCTGAAGCTGGGCTGGGTGACTTAAAAAAAAAAAAAAGAAATTCTTGTTATATTTACTCATTTAAAAATATGCTTATTCATTCTGGTAAATTCAGAAACTACAGATAAGCAAATGGAAGAAAATACAAAAAAATATATTACCCTGCTGTATTAAAATAAATGCTGTTCTCTTGCTGTTCTCTGTAAAAAACACATGCACGCATGTACACGCACACACTCTTCAGCGTTTTTTTAATTTCTAAAAATAGGCCCACATTCCATATTGAATTTTGTAATCTGCTTTTTTCATTTAACAATATATAATATACAGCTTTCTATGTCATTAACTGTTTATTCATAGAAAGAACCATTTAGTAAGGCTGTATAGTATTTCATCGCATGAGATGCCAGAGTCGATTTACATTTCTCCTGCTACTAGATATTTAGGTTGTTTCCTACTTTTTCTTCACTCTTCTATTTAATATTGCAGTAAATACCCAACACTGATCTCCAGCCAGTGGGTACTGACACAGCCTGTCCTGTTTCAGCTAGAGGGTGCCTGTAACGGTCATTAAATATTTTAATATTACCCTAGGAAACATCTTTATATAAATCCGTTGATTCTTTGAAATATATATTTAGAACTATTAGAACTTCTGCCTTGTTAGAATTCAACATTTTTACAGATTTTTGCTACATTTTCACAAACAGACCTCGGAAAATAAATACCAGGTAACAACAGGCCGCACAGTCTGGGAAGCCCTTCAGTTGGAGGGAAGCCCTTCTGGGATGCCTCAAACCTTCTGGAGCATTTGTTTAAAAAGTTTCAAAAGGAAAGGAAAGAGAGCCCAATTGGGAATCAAATAAAGATAGACATAGATATTGACATAGAGCTACAGCGCGTTAATTGGTTCCTAACAAGAAACAATTGCATTTCAGATGAGGAAATTGAGGAGGGCAGTGAAGGCACTCTTCTGAAAGTGTGCGGGGACTGGAAGCAAGGGCAGAGGCTGGCGAAGCACCAGGGGTGAGCAGCAGCTGAGAGCCTTTACCACCCGTAGGGCCGATGGGGAAGAAAGGGGGGACAGGGACAGGTACCTGGCGAGACCTTCGGCTATACTGTAGCTCTAGCGAAAGGCTGCCCAAAAAGAGTTGCGCCCATCCTATGCAGGAGCACAGCCACCCTCAGCCCACAGCCAAGGAGGGAGATTACCAGGAGAGTAAACACCCCAGCCTCATTGTCCTCCCAACCTTGACCTCCTCCCAGGGCTCCCAGTGGCTGAACCCCGCAGGCAGACAGAGGCAGCACACTGATCCAGGTTACACAGTGGCCGGCCGGGGTCACCGGGCAGGCTGGAGAAGGGCGGAAGGCTGTGGACAGGCACACCAAAACGTTCAGCCGGCGCAGCCCTGGGCATAAGCGTGGGCGTCGATCTTTTCTTTTCATTTCGGTGTCTCGTATCCGTGTCTGAAGAGGGAAGGGAGAGGTCTCCAAGTGAAAGAAATGAAAGACGGTGTGAAACGAACTTGAAATTCCAACCCTGTCTTTTGCCTGCTATTGGAATATCCAGGACATAGGAGGTATGAGTCAGTAAATCTCTCCCGAGAGCATCGCGAACTAGGTTTCACCTTGTCACCTCTTGCAAGCCACCCCCAGCAGAGTTTTGAAGGTTTGCAGCAGCACCTAGGCAAAGAACAGACAAAGGGAGGATGAGGTGGGGAGGGCGAGGAACCACGGTAATCTTATGTAACTTACATCCTAGGAAAACGTTTTGCTTTTATTTTAAGAAGTGCTATTTATGAGTTCTTCAGGGGGTTAAAAAGCATGAAAGATGTTGCTTTTTGTTTTTATCTTTGTTTTTTATGAGATGTCAATCTTTTAGCTCCTGGAATAAATGATGCTTCTGTTTTGGTTTTCTGTTTTTCAAAAAGGCCATCTGTTTTCATAAACATAAATGAGAATCTCTAGCCACCTTTTCCCTTATAACCCTCTGTCTCTTTGCACAAATGACAATATTCCCTTCGTGATTCATTCCTGAAGTCATTCTTCTGGGCTAAATGCTGATGCTAAATTTGTACTTCAGTTTTCACGGAGTCCCACATGATCCTCACTCAGCCAGCAACTGCACTGTGACAGCTTTCATTTCTCGAGTCCCAGATTGTTATACCCTTGGGTTGCCAGTGGCTCCGTACCAGGCTTTATGCATCCAATTTATCTTATTTTTCAAAGGATGTTTGGGGTCTTCGAGGGAACCCGATAAATGGCACTTCTATTTCCACCTGAGTCTGAACAAATTGAGAAATAAAGGGTGGCAGATGGAAGCCAAAATATCATGTTTATTACTGATAATGAATAACTTGGCTTGGCATGCGAGCCCAGTCAACTTGGTAATTGGATCCTGGATTAGGCGGACTGACCCACTTGGTCGTGGGAAGGGCAGGATGGGGCAGAAAAGCTGGCCCTCCGAGAAGGTAACAAACAATGTTGCCAGCTGCCAAGAGGAGGTGGAATGAGCATGCCTGGTGTTACTCCTCAGTTCACCGCCCATGTAGCCCACACCACTGCCCGTGAGCAAAGAGGGAGAGGCCAGGAGGGACACTAATGGGGTTCCCTTCACATGGAAATAAATACTGTATCAGGAATTAGGAGGACTCCCAGCAGCGACATGAGTCACAGAAGCTAGAAGACATGCCTCCCATGAGCCTGTACATAAAATATACTCAGCAAATTCTTGCTGACTTTGTGTGTTCATTCTTTTAACAAATATTTATTGTACAAAGACTTAGAGCCAAGGCAAGGAGTTTAGCTTTTTTAATTTTCAGTATATAGAGCTGCTAGAAGATTCTGAGCAAAGGAGATCTCATTTACATGTTTGAAAAATTACCCTGGTTGCTCTTTGGATAATGAATTATAAGGACAAGTGGAGGTGGGGAGACAGATTAGAAGCCCCTTGCTGCTGTGCAGGTGAGATGTGATAATCCCGAGACCAGGGCGAAATCACAGGAGGACGCAGATGGGCAAGTGAGGATATAACCTGCCGACAGAATCGGCAGGGTGTGCCGATGGATTGGAGTGGGGGAGGGGTGCCAGTGAAGGAAAGAAGTATTGAGAGTGCTATGTGTTTTTTGATTAAATGTATTAGTGTAACATTGGTTAATAAAATTATGGAGACTGCAGGTATGCAATTCTGCGACACATCGTTCGTATATTGTATCGTGAATGAGAGTGATCTGTGTTTTTATTTGAGCATCTGAATGGAGAGAGATAAAGTAGACAGGGAGGGGCAGGTTTTGTGTAAGTGAACGAAGACTCTTTTGGAGGCTTGTAAGTAGGCTGCTCACACATCCCTGCTTGCCGGGCCAGTGCCGCTTTACACCTGCCGACCCAACGTAATTATTAAGAATGCTTCCTTTCACCCTCAAAGCGACTTGCTTCAGCGGATAAAGTACCTGCTTACCGCAGCTTAGAGAGAATTTTTAGCTGGTAGAGAAGTGTTGGCAAAGTTCTTTGACACATGAAAACACTATATAAATGTAAAGCATCAAACAACATTACCTATGTTAGTGAAGATTTGTCCAAAAGCTGAATCTTCCTTGCTCATTAACTGACATGATTATTTTGGGTTACGTTTCCCTTCCATGCCATGTGGCTCCCAAACCTAGCATGGGACTCTGTTCCCACATTCTCCTCCTCGTTCAGCCTTCTCCCCAGTTCTTAATGATTCCTAAAACACCACACTTCATTGCCCTGTGAGGACTCTGTATTTAAAGGAAATCTGTGGTTCCTGTTTTCGGAGGTCAAAGGCTTTGTTAGGTGCTGGACAGTGGCTCCCTGCCCTTCAGCTTGGTCGTGGCTGGGTTTGCCTGAAGGAAGACTTGGCCTTGACAGACAATCCTCACACAGTCCAGTACGCTGGATCCCAGCGCATTTTGTGAAAATGAAAATGTCCACTTTCCAATGCCTTCCCTTCGCAAGAATGTCTAAATACATAGTGGTGCTCACCGAGTTTTTTACGTTTCATCATAATGTGACCGCTCTATGTGTTTGCTGGGGGAGTCATGTTGACACTTGGAGAAGGACAATGCCCAGCTCCACCCCTTCGTGGGACACCAACAGAAATACTTCCCCTCCTCACCTATAAGATTGGGAAAGGGATCTCTCTCATCTCTGTAACTGCTTCCAACTCATTGCTTTTTTTCATTACCTAATTTTTTAAAGCATGTGAATCCCGATGTTTACGGAACCGGGGAGAATTATATCATAGTCTTTACTTCCCTAGTCCCCACTGACTCGAGCCCTCACTCACAGATTGATGGAAGTCTGATTGTTCTTTTACGCGTCTCCCGTCCTGCTCCCTTCCCCAACTTACCCTAAAACCAAGGACCTTTGCCCAATCCACCCCGTTCCCCACAAAAGAGTTCTCTCAGACCCCTCCCCATCCTGTATTAGTTTCCTACGGCTGCTATAACAAAGTACCACAAACCGGTAGCTTAAATAACAAAGTTATTGCCTGAAGGCCAGATGTCCAAGATCAAGATGTCAGCAGACTTGGTCCCTTCTGAGGGCTACAGGGAAGAATCTGTTCCGTGCCTCTCCCTGAGCTTCTGCTGACGGTTTGCTGGCTGTGTTCGTTGGCACTTAGAAGTATCACCCTGGCCTCTGCCTTCATCTTCACACCCTCCTGTGGGCGGTCTGTCTTCAAAGTTCCCCTTTTTATAAGGACACCAGTCATCCTGGATCAGGGATCCACCCTGCTCCGGTAGGACCTCATCTTAACTACTTACCTGTATAATGACCATATTTCCATATAAGGTCACATTCTGAGATACTGGGGGTTATACGTTCAGCATTTGGGGGGAAACAGTTCAACCCATCATATTTCCCAAGTTTGGAAAACTGTTTTCTTCAGCTTACTGCCGTTGTTACCACCAGCCACTGACCCATGGCCATCTTTCCAGTGCTGGTCTCTCAGTGCAGCAAAGTCTTACTTGCCCAACTTCCTACCCAAGGCTACATGACCTTGGAAGGGGAGGGGTCTTCTTGGTGCTAAATATTTCCCCCATGTTCTCCACTAGATTTCTGAGACCACCAGGCTTCTTGGCACCATTCTTCTCCCAGAACCACCGAGGTCCCACCATCTCAGAGATGTTCAGAACATCTGGACAGGAAGAGCACATGGGGGTGCAGTGAAGCCGGCCGACTCTCTTTAGGGTCAAGAATGCTCAGATGTCAGAAGCCAAGTCCTGTTCCATTCTTCCTTAGAGCGGGTGGGGGGGAAAGTTACATTTCTTCCAAATCAATGTAAGAGTCCCCTGCCCTACCCAAGATGGCTTTCTTATTCTATCAACAAATAGGAATATAAGTTAAGTTTCCCGTAAAACATCCTGCTTCAATGTATATGATCAGTAAATCTATATTGAACAACTATAGTGCGCTATATTCATTAGATTCAAAGTAGATGCTCCCTGGTTCTGCCCTCAAACAATTTATGGTCTATGTTTTAAATAATCAGTTAACCCCCAATCTACCAGAGAAGGTCAGTGACTTGCCCAAGGTCATGCAGCTGGTAAGTGTCAGAATTAGAACTGAGATCTATTAGTTCCTTGTTCATGTTCAAAGTCTATGTGACTTCCAACTTGATGTCAGAAAGTTTTGAACACTTGTCTCTTGTTGCCTGATAAGCATTGCCCTGGTCCCTGACCACGGTGGGACTGGCTGTGGCTTGTGGTTAAGCGTTGGTCTCATCGTCCTTCGGATGGGAGGGAGCATATCCCATGGTCTGATACTGGATCTTGTAAAGAAAACCATCTCGGAGAGCCCGAGCATGGCTGGAGCTTTGTTAAATTAACAGACTCTGGGGGAGCTTCAGTTACTGCTACACAAATGTGTTGATTGAAGAGGCAGCTTGGCAGAAGGGGAAGGATTGGGAGGCCTGGGTCTGCCTTCTGTTGCCAATACACACTGGCTCTGTGATCCTGGGCAGGTTACTTAACCTGTCCGAGCTTCAGTGTCTTCCCTCTCATGACTCACTCAGTGTCATGCTCAAGGGAGGAATCTAGTTGGTCTCAACTGCTACTGAGGCCAAGAGGGTAGGCTTCATTCCCAAATGTACTAGTGTATCTGTTACCCGTTGCCATGTAATAAATTACCAAAAATTTGGTACCTTAAAACAACAGTCTCTTGCTCCCTAACCTGTGGGTCCGCGAGGCCGTTCTGTTGGTCCGCATGAAGCTGGGCTGAGCTCATCCATGCATCTGAAGTCCGCTTCGGGTGACCAGCTATCCCCATTTGCCTGAGACTGAGAAGGTACCTGGGGAGTGGGGTGTTCAGTTTTAAAAGTAGGGAGGACCCACACTAAAGAGGATGAGTTGGCCACTCTAGGTCAGCTGGTGGATGGGCTGAGGGCTGATGGTCATGCGGGGCAATGGTGGTACAGGGGAGGGGTGCATGACATGCCTTCTGTCATCCAGTAAACTCGCCCGGGCTTGATCACCCAGCTGCTGAGCAAAACTGCAAAAGAGCAGGTAGGCAGGGGCAAAACCTCTCGCGTCCTAAACTCAGAGCTTACACATTGTCGTTTCGCATCATTCTGCTGGTTAAAGTAAGTCGCCAGGTCAGCCCAGATTTACCTGATGGGGAAATGGTTGTCACCTCCAGTCACTTTGCAAAGGAATGTAGATAAAAGGGGGGAAAGAGTTATGCCCGTTTTCTAATCAATCTACTGCAAGCACTGAGAGCTCTGCTTTCTGCAGCAGTCACATAGCACGTCCGCCCGCTCTGTCTCCCCACTCCCCTCTGCCCATGTGGAATGCTCTATCTTCCTCTACCTGGCCAGCTCTTCTCTTTTGGAATGCAGGTTGGTAATCACTTCCTCCAGGAAACCTGCCCTGACCTCCCAGGCTGGTTTAGCATCGCCTCCCCTCCTGCCCCCACAACGACCACCACTTCATGTTCCTACAGCCCTCTGTGCTTCCCTGCAGCCCAGCACTGCTCACTGGCACCAGCAGTCCGGTTGGGAGCTCCTCGATTTCATGGATGGTTGGATTCTTCCCTGCAGCCCAGCTGAGAGCATTGTACATAGTAGTTGTTCAGGAAGTGTTTCCTGAAGAGGCAACTTAAGGTCACTGCTTATTAAAGGCCCAGTTGGAATGGAAACCCAGGTCTTTCTGAGCTCCAAAGTCATTGCTCTGCCCCCTCCACTCAGCCCCTGTCAGCAGCAGACATCAGCATCACCCGGTTCCCGTCTGCCAGGCAAAAAGACAATGATCTAAGCCTGGCCCCAGCTCTGCAAACTAGCTAATGCTTTTTTGGGCCTTGGCGTTGCGTAGGGCGAGAGTCTGCACACGGTGCAACAGTGATGTGTCCGTGTGGAAGTCAGACCTGCGCTAGGCTCTGGCTACACAGTGGTGACTCTTTAATCAGAATCCCTACAGTTGCCCAGCAGTGGTGCCCCAGCCTCAGCCCTGCTGACCTAGTGCACTCAGGAGCTTGGTTTAGGGAGGGGGAAGGTCCTGGGTTCTCCTCCACTCACCCCTCACCCAGGACCCCAGCAAGGCTCTGACCACTTCTTCTTGCACCCATGGCTACCACCCTTACATGGGCCTCATCCCCTTCACCTGGAGGGTCCAAGCATCCTCTGAACTGAACTCCCTGCCTCTATACTCACACATCCACTTTGCAGTCAGAACACCCTTCCTAAAATTCAGGACGTTAAGAGCAAGACTCAGGAGCCAGATTACGCAGTTTCTGCCACTCCTGGCCCACTGCCTCAAAGCCAGGAGGGAGATTTGCCAGAGCCTAGAAACCCCACAGCCGGACCAGGTGGGCAACTGAGCCGCCAGGGCAGGTGGGGGGAGGCAGAAGACTCGAGGGGTGACCACGGGCTCACCATTGCATCTCTCTGAGACTTCTTTTGCTCCACAGCAAAGCACAGCTAATGCACAGATTCAGGGAAAGAAGGGTTGGGGTTGCAGGGCAGCCAGCATAATGGCCATATTCCTGGCCTAAATTCCAAATTAACAGAGTTACAGGAGTCAGACAGATAATAATTGCAAATATTACAGAGCTAAGTTCTCACTTAACATCGTGGATAGGTTCTGCAACTTTAAGTGAAATGATGTGTAATAAAACCAGTTTTACCAAACACTCGTTAACATAAACCAGAGTTAAGTTCTTACAGCATCTCATCACCGTTACCACAAAATGACGTTGAAAGAAAAAATGTCATTCGAGGCCCTAACACTTACTTGGCCCTTTGGGTCAACCTCTGTTCAGAGCACTTCACAGTGTAAGTTTAATTTTAAACTCATAGAATTCTATGAGGAAGGTGCTCTTCTTACCCCATTTTACAGAGGAAGACACTGAGGCACTGAGAGTTTAATTAGCCCCACATCACACAACTAGCACGTGGCCGGCCAGGACTTAATGCCAGGCGACCTGGCTTCGGAAGCTGTGATAATGACCGCTACACTGCACCAATTATAATGACAAGCACCCTGTGCGATTTTAGATCTGCAGCCAAAGGGGTCTGCCAGTGCTTCACCCAAGAATTAGCCCTGTCCGTTCCATGAAGGAGGAGAGAGATTTGCTTTCTGTAGGCCATCCGGGAGGTACGGAATGGTTGAGGAGGCGGGGAATGGTTCAGGGTGCAGCAGGTCCAGTGCCATCTTCCAAAGCCACCAGCCCATTAGCTGTCACTCCTTCCAGAGCATGCTTCAGTTTCCTAGGTCGAGTGCCACAAATAGCCACGCGGTTGGCAACTCAGAGCAACAGAAATATATTCTTCCACCATTCTAGAGATTAAAAGTACAAAATCCGAATCAGAAGGGCTGGTTCCTTTTGGAGGCTCTGAGGGAGGATCCCGGGCCAAGCCTCTCCCCTCCCTGGCTTCCTTGACGTTCCTTGGCTTTTGCAGACTTCACTCCAGTCACTGCCTCTGTCTTCACGTGCTGTTCTTTGCTGTGTCTCAGTTGGTGGTTTTCTGTCTTTTATAAGGATATTCTCATTGAATTTAGGGTCTACCCTACTCCCTTATGATCTCATCCACACTGTTACCTTAATTACACCTGCAAAGACTCCAATTCCAAAAAAGGCCACATTCTGCAGGTCCCAGCAGACATAAATTCTGAGGGAACACTATTCAGCTACGACAGAGAGATTAAGTGAGGGATCCAGAGAAGCCAAGGGTATTCCTCCAGAGAAACATGATGCAAAAGATCCCTCTGGTATTCATAGATATAGGCTTGGCTGACCTACCGGAGATCACCAGTGACCAGAGCATAACAGGTGCTCATTTCTCCTGCGTATAGAATCCCAGCTGGGGTGATAGAGAAGCTTTGCTTCACAAGCTTCTGTAGGGACGGAGGCTTCTTCTGTATTGTGTGCTGCTGTGCCCTCGGCCCTTAAAGACGAGATGGCACACTAGAGAGGGCACTGCTTTAGCCTGCAGGCAGTGAAAGAAAATGTGGTGAATAAGCGAGTAAATAAACGAAGAAGTTAATCAGTGAATGAATGAATGAATGAGTGAATGAGGTTTTGAGTACATGAATAAGTGGAAATTTGAGGAACTGAATGTGAATGAATGAGTAAATAATTGTAAATGAGTAAAGAGATGAATAAGTAATGGGATAAGTGATCGAGTCAATGGATGAGCAAGCCAGCAGCTGAATTACTCTTCTAAGCAGATAGGATTGGCAGCAAGACTGGAATTATATGGCCGGACTGGCGCCCGAGCCAGCCGGAGGCCCAAGATCAGGGTCAGCCGTGCTAGCGCATGGCTCCAACATTCATCCAGCTTCCGTCTAAGGGCACAGTGAAGTTACATATAACAACTCTGCTCACATCCGTGAGTTAGAACTTAACCAGTCACATCTTGCTGCAAAGGAATCTGGGAAACCTAGTCTTTTGCTGAGCGATCATGTGACCAGCTAAAACTCGTTCTGTTTCTGAAAGAAAGACCTGGAGATTAATCAGTCAGGGACAACTACCGTAAAATATGAGAAGTACCTGGCACATGGTAGGTGGTCAGTAAATTAGGATTTTGATCTTCTATGACATTGCTAACAGCTTCCAGTAAATCTCTGCGTTTTCCATCGATCGTGTCACCTGTCATCTCCGTAACAGCCCAGATGGACCAAGACACCATAATCCTGAGACGAGCCACTCCTTTCCCACCCCTTAACCTGACTCACAAAGTCGACTGCTCTGCGGGCCTGCCTCCCTTTCCAGCTCATCCCTGGACTCCTGGTTACAAGGCCTGCAGGAGGGAGGCTGTCCAAGTCCCCTACAACTCCGACTGCCAGGAATCTGCCAGTGGCCTGGAATCCGAACCCCCAGGCACTGTGCGCTCTGCGCAGGCTGAGTGGTTGCCTCACTGCATGCTGGAGGAGTTTGTAGAAAGAATTTTCTGGCATTAGAGGGTGAAAGTCAAAACAGTAATTACAAGAACATCTGTTCCTGAGTGGAAAGCGTATCCTCTGCACACCAGGATGCATGCCTGCACAGCTCAGCAAGCTGGAAGCTAAAATGGAAGAGAAGGTTCTGGGAGTGAGGACTAATGGACCCAGCCCCGATGCAGGCTCTTCTTCCTGGTAGGATGCTGTGCTGGGGAATAAGGAGGAACGTGTGTAGGTGGAGAGCGAGGGACCGAGTGAGCCAGTGCGTGAAGGGAGTGGGTGAATGGCCAAGGGAGTGAATAAAGGAAAGAGTGAGTGAAAGGGTGAAGGAAGGAGTAAGTCGACGCTGAGTAAGTGAAATAAATAAGCAATAAATAAGTCGGTGATTAAGTGAATAAATAAATGAAGAAGTTAGTGAATGAATGAACGAATGAATGAAAGTGTGATTTTGGAGAAATGAGTGTGAATGAATGAGTAAATAATTGTAAACGAGTAAAGAGATGAATAAGTCCTGGAATAAGTGATTGCGTCGATGAATGAGCAAGCCGGCAGCTGAATTCCTCTTCTGGGCAGGTAGGATTGGCAGCAAGGCTAGAATTGTAGGGCTGATTGGACCGAAGGCTCAAGATCAGAGTCGGTCATGCTAGCTCACAGCTCTCATATTCTGGGCCTGCAGGGCAGACTCTAAAGTCACTTCGCAAGCATCCAGCGGAGTCGAGCCAGAGCTCAAGCCCATGTCCCATCCCTGCGGAGCCTGTGCCTTGAATGCCACCTGGCCTTTTTCCTGGGCAGGTGAGTGCCTTGAGGCAGCCTTTGTTCCTCTTGTCACAGTTGCCTACACCTTTCACTTAACTGAAGCTCTCTTGCAGGGAAGAACAGGAAGCCATTTTAAAAATTTAAACATTTTTGTAGTTAAATTAGTCCTCTGGCAGGCCACACGTAGGTAGGATGAGCTGGCTGAGGGATGTGGGGAAGTGGCAGCTGGAAAGGAGTAATGGGAATCCGGGGACCAAGTCGGAAGGCAAGTTCAGAAACTCAGACGTGCCTCCCAGACACACATCTGCATGCCTAGATCCCAGATTTCAAGAAGAAAATTAAGGCCTAGACATTCTTCGAGAAGGAAGGAGGCAGAAGAGGAGGAAGGGAGTTAGGGAAGGAAGCAAGGTAGTGAACTCTGCTTGGAAACAAACATCCACTATTATTTAAACATCAAATATTCCTAAAAAAAAGCAAAACAAAACAACAACAGCAGGTTTCCGGACCATTCTGGAGTCTCTCTGGGTAGACTGCCTTTGCCCTGGGGTTCACAGGAGAAAACAGCACTCTCAAGTACCTATATTAACCTGCCTGTTGTTCTGTGGACTGTGACATCTGCATTTTACATCTTGACGGCTAACCATTTATTTCACACACAACCCCAAAAGGTATTGGTAGCCCGTGAAGCAACCATTCAAGGTTGGAAGCTTTGCCCCCAGAAACGGGTTGTAAGGCAGAAGTTCCCGAGGAGCGCCCCCCTACCTGCCCCCCCCATTTACCCGATCACCCAGTCTTCTCCCGTTTCCGAGTCCCCATCTGGTTTGCCTCTCCAGACCTTCCCCTGGGCTGCTGTGGTCTCTCAAGAGAGACAAGTTGCTCCCTTGAATAACAGTTCGACCACGGTGGCAAGTGATGCATGGAAGGGCCTAAGCACAGGGCAGAGTCGGCGAGAGCCAGACCAGAGGGGCAGGGCCAAGCTGGACCAGCTTCAGGGAAGAGGGGGCCGTGAGCTGGGCTGGGGAAGGGGATGAGGAAGATCCTAAGAAGAAGAGCTACATTTACATCGTACCAACCACCTGCCTGGCCTTGTTCTGAGAACTTCAAGTGTGTTATTCCATCCTCATAACAACTCTAGGAGGTAGGCACAATTATTATCCCTTTTTGGATCAGTGAAGCAATCGAGGCACAGAGACGTGAAGTTGCTTGCCCAGAGCAGTACAGCTCTGAGTGAGGCAGCCAGGCTCAGACGGGATATCCTGGCGCCAGCGCCAGTGACTGTGACCCTCTGCGATACGCCCCCTTCAGCAAATCCTTACATGTGGTTTCATCCCACAAGTATTTATTGAGCACTTACTCTGGGCCATCCGCTAGACGCTGGGGATACATCAGTGAACAAAGCAGGCATTGACTGAGTGACCACTGCGTGCCAAGCCCCCTGAAGTCATTGCCTGAGGACATCCTGGTGGACAGGACAAAAGGGAGCCCTGACCCATTCCAGTGTGTAAGATAGAAAATAAACAACCAGTTCTGCAAATAAGTATGTAATTATGAGTGCCCTGGACAACGCGTAGTGGAGCAGGCTGCCCTGGACCGAGGGGCTGAGGAAGCGCCTCCCAGGGAGTGGCTCGGCATCTACAGAGACCTCAGCCAGGAGGGGTTGACGCCTGGAAGAGCAAACAGGGTTGGCTCCTGAGTATAATGGCCTGAAAAACAGCTGGTTTGCACAGAGCTCGGGAACGAGGGGGACAGACAGGAAGGCAGGGTGTGTGAGGTGAGCTGGGAGCAAAGTAGAAAAGTCATGTTCAGCAAAGGCCAGTAGGAAGCCCGTGAAGGGCTTGCACAAGAGTGATATTCTTTAGCATTTGGCCCAGTTCCCAGAGTTTTTCACATCCACCCTTTGTGCCTGAAAGCAGCCTGGTCCCAACCTAACAGATCAGAACAGTGAAGTTCCTCCAGACTCGTCACTGAGAGTTAAAAGAGTGAGGACGAGGGTCCGGGTCTCCCTGCTCGGGGGCTGGCCGGAGAGGCAGAGAGGAGTGAGGAGGCTTCACAGGACTGTACACGCTGTGAGCAATGGCACGGTGTGACAACATGACGGGGTTTGGAGAGGAACTCTGATGAGAAAGGGTCCTTACTCACGGTACTGCTCCGTAAACGCCCAGCCCCCTTCCCTCAACCAGAGGGAGGACTGAAGTTCCTTCGTTTGCTTTGGTTTTGCACTTTGCCTGGCCCCCATCTCTACCTTCCATGTCAGTGGGTGTTGGCTGGTTTTGGTGCCAGGCGGAAGAGAGGAGGTAAGTCGTCCGTGTTCCTCACCCAATTCAGGATCCCTGCCCCTCAACCCCAGAATGCCCCACGCAGAGGTGCTGCAGCAGAGACTGGACGTACCTCTGCCCGGACTCTGTAGACAGAAGCTCTGGGAGACAACTTCCCAGCTTCCCCCTGCTCCACGCCTGGCTTGCTGCTGCAATATTCTATAGGGCTTTCTTGGGCAAGACAGATTCTTCATCAGAAAGAGCTACTTTGGAAATTTGTTTATTCGAAAAGAATCACCAGCCTTCACTAAAAAAAAAACACAACCCTTTCATCATTTAATCCCTCATTTAGTCTTATGAGATAGTTACTTATTTATCAGCACTTTATAAAGGGGAATTGAAGTGGCGGTTGTGCATGGTGAACATAAACCGAAACCCAAAAAGAGAGTCCCTCTGACCCCAGTCCAGCCTTCTTTCGGCTGCGTGACAGTGCCGCTCGTGGTTCCGTCCTTTGATTCTGGCTGCCCAGAGGCATCACAATAGACCTTGGGATTTCCTACTCATGAGAAGGGGGATTTCAGATGTGTTCCTGGTCACTGGAAGGGTGAGCATGGACCCTTTCGGAGTCATGACTGCCAGAAGCCCAGAGCTCAGAGTTACAGCCCCCTCTCTGTGGCACACCCACCAGACATCAGCAGATGGATGCCAGCCAGCACTGAAACTGTGGCATTGCAAGGGGCCAGAAGAATGTGGCTGGCTCCCAGCCTCTTATTTTCCTGTTCCACTGGAAGGTCATGTTCATTTGAGCATTTAAACCAAAAATAAATTATTGTAATCCATTTGCTAATTATATCATGCTGAAGTTCTAGGCACCGTAAATTGCAGCCGTGATATATCTACATGAAGTTTCTGGGAGTTTATTTTTAGCCATTCAGAGAGCACTTTGTTTCCTAGAGGCTTCCTTTGCGAGTCTAGGAGAGGACAAGAAAAATGGATCAGCACAGTCCTTGCCCTGTGACCGGGATGGAGCTGTTGAAGCTTCCTGGACCTCCTCTGTAAAAGCAGGTGGTCGCAGTGGCTGATTTGGAAGGCCTGGCTCTCTTCGAAGCTCTAACTCTCATCTCCTGACTATGGAAACCAGAACACGTCCAAACATGGTCTTTCCCTGCTGCCTAGTTTGTCAAAATGTCAAAAGCTACCTTCCTCAACATATTCGTGACCAATGGAGCACAGGCCCTGAGCAACCCCAACCTCGGCGGATTCATGGTTCCTCTTTCCTGATTCTTGTTTTTTGGCAGGTAGAGAGAGGTATAAGGATGTTATATTTGTTTAACACCTGCTCTGTGCATCACACACTGCTAGGTGACCGCATCTGAGTGATTTTTGGACAACCTCCCCCACCGAAGACCAGTGTTACCAGTTTCAGGAGGTCAGTCTCAGACATCTGTGTGCCAGACACTGGGCTTGGCTCTGAAATCACATGAAGGCAAAGTGGCTATAACTCCTAGCCCCAAGGAGGCCAGGGGGAGGTGGAGCATGAAATGGGTATGTTGAAGTGCTTTTCGAAATGTAGTATTATCTGTGGATGATAAAAAATGCTGAATGCCATCAGAGATGTATCACAGATACCTTATGGTGGGGTCCCCCCGCAACAGGAAGAGGAAAATCGGGGAACACTTCGAAGATAAAGAGGTACTTGAGCTGACTCGATATACAGATAGGATTTAGAATGTGAAGACCAGGTAAGGAAAACGGAACAGACCTGGTTGGTCACCTTGGAAACCTCCCTGGGCAGATCGCAGGGATGACCGTCCCTGACCAATCAGCATTCACAGATGCCTAGCAGAGCACGTTCCTCCCCCACACATCATGACCTGTAGCAAATTTCCTTCAATACTGACAAAAGTATGATGTGTTTTTTCAAAGGGAGAGCATAAAAAAGGGAGAGCTGGGACGCTTCTAGTATGTAGACTTCTGGATAAACAGTCCACTTCTTGGGTGGATGGATGAATGCGTGGTCAGAGGGCTGAATGGCTAATTTGGTAACCTTGTAGAGCTGTGAGGGGACAGGAGCGATTCAACTGGCTGGACTTATGGGTAGCATCATGGAAGAAGGACATTGGATCTGGGCCTTAAACAATGAGTAGAATTTTCTTAGCACACAGCGCAGATACAGACCTTCCACTCAGAGGGAAGCAAAATGAAAACATGAAATCCGTGACACTGTGGGAAAATGGCAAGTCACAGAGGTCAGGGTTTAGAAGGGTAAGGTAAGTAAATGAAGAGGCTGAGAGCAGAGGTTTTGAATTAGACAGATTGCGGTGTGAGTCCCGGCTGTGCCCTATAGTAGCTAAGTAGCTATAGTAGCTAAGTGATCTTGGGCAAATTACATTTCTTTTCTTAGCTTCTCCTTTGTCATCTGTGAAATAGAAATATTAACAGTACCTCCCTCAATTGGTTGTAGTGAAAATTTAGTGAAATAATGTTTAGCGTAGTGCTTAACACACAATAATAAATGGTAGTTTATGGTTCCTATTTTGTTGAAATAATTCTAATGAAATTATGAAAGTGCCAATTTAAATTACGGAATTTAAGGAGGGAGAGAAGAGGGGGCTCTTTACTCTTTCACATTTATGGATGAGAAAAAGGGACCAGCGGAAGAGAAAAAGTCCTTGGAAGGAAAAAGGGGAATCAGGAGAGGTTGGTGTTCTAGAAGCTGAGGCAGGAGAGTTTCCAGAGGAGGCGGTGATCCTGCTGGCAGGTGGCCCAGAGAGGCGACAGCAGATTGAGAAGCCTCTGGAATTTGCAGTGACAACATCATTGTGACCTTAAAAAGAACGTCTGGGAGCCACACTGTAGTGATTTGCGGCCGTCGGGGGGAGGGGGGGGGCTTGGGACTGGAGGAAGTGGTGGTTTGGATGACGCGGGAGTTCTTTCTGAGGAGAAAAAGAAATTAGGGTGCCATGAGGACAAGGTCATGGGAAGAGTGTTGTTAGAGGAAGACTATTCGAACTTAATTAGCACAGTATTTCTCTACCTTTCTAAACCCACACCTCCGTTTGATACACAAAAACATCCCTCTTCTTCAAGATTCTGATATTTTGGTACCCGCGACCCAACACTTACCCCCAGCTCAGTTTTGGAAACCATCCCTTCCAAGAAAATCTTGTCCGGATTTACTCCTTATAGTTGTATTTTTAGAAGAGTAGGAATTTAATAATCTGGTGGAATAAAGCAGGTAAGAAATGATGGAGGCTGACCGAGAGTGTAATGAGGATGGGATTTGTAAGACAATAAGTAGATAGAACTGCGCAGTGTGAGGAATGAGGGAGAAGAAGTCAAGGAGGTCCCTGGGGTTCTGGATTAGGGGACTGAGTGAGTAACCTCACCAACACCCCTTCCCCACGTAGGTCTTCACCTCCACCTGTCTGGGTGATACCTCATGGGTTTGCTGAGAGTAAGAAAACAAATGGTACGTGTGGTCATCGTTTGGAAACTTTCAAATGCTTCATAAACTTAGGGTATTATTAGTATTGTTATAAGCAAGAAGTAGCACCTTGGCTCTCCTCCTCGTGCACCTCTCTGTCTTTTTGCCTGGACAGCCTCTACATCAGTAAGTGTCATTCTAAATGGCAGGAGGGAACGAACATGTATTGCTCACATTCCCTTTAACAGATAAGGATGTGGAAGTGCAGGGCGGAGGGAGGGCATCACAAAAAAACTACTATATTTTGCTGTGTGTAATGTGCACCCATGTTTTGTGGGCATTATAAACGGGATTATTATACCCATGGTATGTAGTCATTATAATGACTACATCCCATGTATAATGTGCATCTTAATTTTTCTCTCAAAAATTTGGGCGAAAAAGTATGCATTATACATGGCAAAATACGGTAGTCCACGATTACACTCGACAACTGGAGAATACATTCACAACTGACTGCATCCTAGGCTATAAAATATGTCTCAATAGATTTCAAGGGATCCGTCAGTATCCAACAGACCACATTCTCACATCACAGTGCATTTAAGGTAGAACTCAGTAAGAGATGAGTTTTTAAAAATATATATGGAGAGAGAGACACATTTACAAAAACACTTCTAACTAACTCATGGGTCAAAAAGAGAAATGATAATAGAAATTATAAAACACTTAAAAGTTAATAGCAAAAAAATAGTAAATATTAAAGTTGTGGAATATAGCCAAGAAAGCACTTAAGGGAAATTTATGACCTTAAATGCTTGTACTCGAGAAGAAAGAGGGCTGAAAATTAATGAATGGTCTGAGTATCCAACTGAAGAGCGGCAGTAAACATAAATAAATACGCTAGCCCAGGGTCCCGTCGTTGTAAGTGGTAGGCGTGGCTGACTCCAAAGCCCTCCCTCTTTGCGCTACATCATGAGCCATTTTCTGTGCCAGTTTCCATAATATGCCCAGTGCCCAGAAATTCTCTTTCTCTGTCAGAGCCAGAGATGTGAGCCAATAGGGTAACTTCCTATTTCAAAGTTTGGTGAGGAATCTCACTCATTTATTCACCTGTCCTTTCTTATTCATTCATTCACTCACTGTTTATTCAGTGTTTGCTCTGTGTCAGGTACTGTCATCTCTACCTTAGTTGTCTTTTTTCTGAAGGTTCCAAATCCAGTCTTTGGCCTGGGGCCAAAGCCACTCCTTGCCAGTCCCTGCCCCCACCCCCAAGCTGCCTGAATCTTCTCTGCTGCTTGTCAGAACGTCATCTCATCAGAAATGACTGATTTCTCTCTTGTCTCTTTCAACAGGTAGACTGAAATTACCATGTGTCCAAATTAAAATTGCATACTTCAAAGATTATTTGAAGGACTATTCTTAGACCCTTTTAAGAAGATTTAAAGAAAAGTGAGTTGCTTTTTTTTTTTTACCCTTCAGAAAGTATTCATGATTTAAGTTAATGTTATGGGTGCTTTTTTTTTCCTGCCTCTTTCTTAAATATGCATTAATAGGCAGACTTTATCTCCACTTATTTCGTAATACTTTTTTTCCCCCTAAGAACAATGAGCAGGGAGTACAAGATTACTGCTTGTCTTCCCAGTAAGACTTTGGTACATTTCAAAACTTGTGGAATTTTAAATCTTTCAGGGACTTTCAGGGCCTTAGAGGCATGGAACGTTCGATGGATGGATAAGAAGATGAATAGGTGGAGGGATAGATGGATAAGTGTAGATTGTAGATATTTGGCCTGCACTTGGAAATATTTAGGGACTGATGAGAAACTTGTCCTCTCCTCACATTTAGGATTTTGGGAGAGTTCTCCCATATTCTGGATTTGAAACCCACTGCTCCTCACATCTTGCCAAGCCTCTTTCTTCTTTACTCAATAGTCCTAAAAATTATTAAAGACAAAGACCATGTCTCCTTTTGAGATCTTTTCTTATTCTTTGTTCCTCCAATTACTTTTCATAATTCGGTTGCAAGAGCAGTTCCTGCTCTATTCATATTCTTTCTAATATTGTAAGTGTCTCCTTAAAAAGAGACATCAGCCTGGAGCACAGACAGAGCTCTGCCTGTGTCCTTTGTCCAAGGAGGCCCATGAGATTCCGAGGAAGAGAAACTCGAGAACCAGACTTGGGTTCCAGTCCCAGCTCTGCTCTTCCTGTGCTCTCAGGAAAGTCCCTTCGTCCCTCCGAGCTCAGAGAAAACAAGGCAGGTGGGACAAGAGAGCCCCTAATGTGCCGCCCACGTCCCTGTGGACAGTTTGCTATCTCAGAGTAAAGAAGTTACTGCGTCTCACTGGAGGGGCCAGCCCTTGGGGATCAATGGGACCAGAGTCCAATCCCTGTCCTATCGTTTGCTGACTCTGTGGCCATAGGACTGCTCCTGTCTGAGTGTTTCTGTCCTCATTTGTGAAATAAGGCTATTAAGACACGTGACGAGGATTTGTGTGAGACGTGTTGTGATAACGCACACAACGCACACAAAGCACTTGGTGCCTGGGACCCTGGAAGTGTTGGATAAATGCTAGTCCCTAGGGGTGATGGAGTGCCTTACCTTTAGCTGGAGGAGAAGGCAAGAGGTAGTGAAGACTCTTCATAAGAGGAAAAGAGAGAAGATGTAGGCATGTTTATTAAGAATAGGGGACAAGTGTCTGTGTCCCATAAATGCTCATGCAAACGCAAGCCCACCTCTGGAAAGTTGATGAAATGAAAACTCTGCTCAGAATCAGATAAGCAAGGACTGGTTGCAGAGCAATATATAGTCAAAAGGAAAACTTTCAGGGTGAGTCTGAGGACTCTGCACGCATTGTTGCCACAGCCCCAGTTTTAAGTAATAGGATTGGTGTCCCCAGAAGGAAGGTCCTTAGATCCCCACTGGACTGAGGAACCTTGAGAATCATCAAATACTTATATGTGTTCAGAAGGCTGGTTGTGAGGGTCAGATGAGAGACTGGGTGAAAAAAGGATTTATAAACTATAAAGTGCCCTACGCATACACATGTTTGTGTCACTCGTGTACTATGGGATATTTTGATGCTTTGTAAATTAGGAGAGAGGATGAAACTCAGATGAGCTGAGCGTGTAATGAACCAGCAGAGTCCAGCCAACTTCTGAGTAAAGCAGCATGTTTGTGTGCATGCGTTACCTTTCTGTGTATGTGCACACATGTGCCTGTATGTGTCTGCCCGTGTGGAGGGCGTTTCTGTGTGCATGTGTATAGGGCGAGCGCGGGGGGGTAGAGAACAAGAACAAGAGGTAGAACCTTTGGGTCCTTTGGAGGTAGTCACCACCATATATACAGTGACTGGCTCCCTGAAAAAAGTGTAACATAAAAATGAAAACACAGGCCATGGAGCCAGTCATCCTTACTCTGTAACTGAACTTGGCCATATTTTTGACTTGTTCCACAGTCCCTTTCTTCATGGAACTTAAAATCATACAGGGCCACTCTGAGGAGTTCGGGGGGTACTGCATGGAATGGACCGTCACACTGAGAAAGCGCCCAGGAGGCGTGAGTGCCCTTCTTCCGTGGTAAATGGAGTGTATCTGAGTTTAGGGCAAGTCATCTTCACCTGTTGGATAAAAGGAACCTCCTGAGGTAACTTAGGTGCCACAGGACCATTCCCCTGAGGGCCCAGGCCCCTCGGTTGAGGGACAGCCCTCACGGGTGGACATACCCTCTAACCGTGCTGACATACTGCACACTGCGGCGTCAGCAACCCTCACAAACATATTGCCGAAAGCGAAAGCCAGGCATGAAGAAACCGTATGACACTATTTATATAAGGTATAAAAACAAACAAAACTAATCTATGCTGTCATCAAGTCAGGATAGCGATTATCCTTGGGGAGGAGTTGGTACAGGGGAACGAATGGGAGGGGGATTTCAACATACGGCTCTGTCTTTTGATCTGAGGGCTGATTTTCAGTTGTCAGAATGTATCAAACTCTTCATTTATGACATGTACACTCTGCTGTCCTAATGTCGCTCTTCAATAAAAGTTTATGAAATGAATAAAAAGAACAGAAAATATAGCTGGTACCAAAAGTAAGCATTGTGAAGTGAGACTCGAGTTGCATGTGCGTGTTATATATGAGTCAGTCCAAAAAATTGAGAGCCACTGATTTAATCTAACCCTCTCTCATTTGAAGATGTGGAACCTGAAACCCAGAGAAAGGGGGAGTTAAGAGCAGAGCTAGGAACAGAGCAAAGCCAGGAAGAAGACTCTTGGTCTCCTTCTGCTGATCCTGTGTCTCCCATGGCCACCACCGATGGGTGGAATGGTGCATTTGGTTGAGGGGGGCTCCGTCTGGCACCTTCATCTCTGCAAGGCAGCCCTGTGCTTTTGGTCCAAGGGGAGCGATTGTTTTTCCAGTCATTGCCAGGTTTAGTCAGAGGCGCAGACACCTCTGCAGGGGCCCGGCTCCAGCTCCCAGTCCCGTCCCTCCTCCTTCCGGCCTCTTCTGCCTGACCCGCTTCCCTCAGAGCTCCGGAAGGCCATTGCACTCAATTGTGTTCTCGTCTGTGCAAAACGACTGTCATGCCAAAGCTATTTTATGGTTGTAGAAGTTAGAAAACTGTGAAGAACATAGATTGGGAGAATTAAATCTGACAAGGTATGCTCCCGGGCTGGCTTTGTGCTATTATTTTGTTACATAAATGTGAGTCCATTCAGCAGACCTCTCCTGTGGGAGTTGGGGGGCCACCAGCCACTGAGGGTGCAGGAAGAGCAGGCTGCAGCCGTGTCCCTGCCAGGCAGAGCCTCACAGTGGAGGGGCCTGTTGTGTGGGTGCTAAAAGGCTCAGTGAGAACCTCTCACAGGGCCTGCAGCTATCTTAAATGGGTGGGTTACGTAACATCAGTGGCTTCCCACTCTTTTGACTGTAGCCTACAGCACAAAATACATGGGGTATTTTCACTCATGACACATGCCCACCCCACAGGGAGACAAGGACAGTATAGGATATAAAAGCCCAGGCCACACAGGAGGGGCATCTGGCCCACCTTTGGGGTGGGGAGCCAGGGGCAGCCTCAGAGAAGTTTCATAGATGCCAAGAGGTTTGAGCTGAAGACGAAAGAAAGGAACCACACAGGTGAGAGTGCTGAGGACTCAGCAGGTGAGACCCTCATCTGAAAGGAGCTGCACTGCATTCTGGAAACTGCCTGTGGTTCTATAGAGTTAAAGGTGAGAGACTGTGTGGGGAGCATAGGGGAGGACCCGGAAGAGGTGGGCAGGGCCGCGCAGTGAAGGGCTGCCTCTGTGCCCTGACGAGGAGTGAGGAGTATCCAGGGTGAAGAGAAAACATTCTCTTGAGATTCGTATAGGCTAGAAGTGGCTGTCGCCTTGGAGACAGAGGAAGAGATGCAGACTCAGCCATAAATGTTGGTGCAGAACTAGAATTTTGTTTATAGCACTCACTTGTGCCATCCCTAAAAAAAAAAAAACAAAAACTTTTGGACAGCTACTGTGATCTAGGCCTGGCAGAAGGGAGACGCTGAGGCGCTGCAGTGGTGAGTAAGACAAGAGTTCCCAGCCTCAGCACCCTGCCAGGGGCCTGACGGCGCAAAATTGAACACGAATATGACATACTAGATGTTTACTGCTTCTTTGGCTTCTAATTTTTAAACATAAAGTGGCAAGATAAGGCATGCTTTTAAATAAAGAGTTTGAAATGGTGGGGCTGGGGAAAGTGGTGGCGGGAAAATGTTAACAACAAAAAAAAAAAAGACCGGGGAGGCTAAGAATAGTATAGGAAATTGAGAAGTCAAAGAACTGATATATACAACCCATAGACATGAACTAAGAGGTGTGGGGATGATGAGATGTGGTGCAGGGTGAAGGGGAGAAAGGGGAGGAAAAAAATGGGACAGCTGTAATAGCATAATCAATAAAATATACCAAAAAAAAATTTTGGACATAATAGTTGTTATTCTAGAGTAAAACATCCCAAACCTTGTTCTAGGATACATAAACTTTTTTTTAAGGAGCTGGGCTCCCTTTTGCATGGTCTGAGAAGTCCTGTACCCTGAATCATTCCTGGTGGATCTCGCTGCCACTGGCATTTTAAAGGTTGTGAGAAGTCCTGCCATGAGGACGCCAGCCCGATGTTTCCCAAACTTATTTTCATGTCTATTCAGTCCCTCGGTTTTTCAGAACTTACTTTGGAAAAGTCCACCCTAGAGCATAACCTGAGGCTGGGTGGCAGCCCTGGGGCAGGACAAATGGGCTTTGCCCAGAGGACAGGGAGAGAGTCCTAGAGGAGGGAGATTTTGTGCATGTCGTAAGAGGTCTAGTCCGAGCCTAGTACAGGGTCTGACCCCCAGCAAGTACTCAGTAAATAATTAATGATGAAGGAATGGTTACTGCATTTGCTCGTAGGAGGAGTCCAGGGTTCTCAGCAGAGGCAGTGGCGCTGTAGAAGTGTGCCTTCGGCAATTCAGTGCAGGGTCTCTTTTCTCCTACTTGCCCCCTCTCCTGACTGTTTTGGAAAAGGCAGCAGGCGGCAGCAAAGGCAAAGCAGTTTAAGGTCACACACGATGGAGCCAGACTACCTGGGTTTGAATCCCAGCTCCATCACACCCGAGCTAGTTCCTTAGACATGTTACGTTTCTATGTCTCAGTACCATCGTCTGTCAAATGGACCTAAAAATAGTGCCCCGCCTAACAGCGCCAGGATTAAGTGTTAATACAGGCATGGTCCTTAGACAGTGGTCTGCAGGTCGTAAGTGCTGCATAAGCACCAGCATTGTTGGTGTCTTCGAGAGGTTACCTCCCAGGGCCTTTGTCCGAGTTCCCTTTCCCGTGTTTCCCAGCAGACTGAGATCCTCATAGGCCTGAGCAAGGCTACCTGCACGCGTCTTCTCCCCCAGCCAGCATCCAGAAGGGCCAGGATGCGACTGTTTCTTCGTTTCCCATAGTCAGGGCGGTTTGAGGTAAGGCTCATGTCCTGTTCCCAGTTACTGGAGCTCAACCACTCCGGCTGGGTAAGTGTTTCTGAGGGAGTCCGGCATTTCTATTATTAATGCACTTCAAGCTGTTGCTGTACTTTCCAGAATCGCTTCTGCCTGCAGATGTTTCTGTAGACCATGTAGAGTTCTCCCGACCTTACTGCTGTTCGTGGGGTGCGGTGGCACTCAGTCCGTCCTGCCTTTGTCTCTCGCGAGAAGACGAGAGAGCTGAGTGAGCATTAGGCAAGGGGTGCGCGTTGGATCCTGTGTGATGCTGAGAATGGAGCTGGGAGAATTTTGTTCTTTGCACCTGCTACTTTCAGCTTCATACCTGGCTTATAGGTGAAAAACCTGGGTGTCATCCTCGGGAGCACCTTCTCTATCGTGGCCCCATGTCCAGTTGGTCACCCTGTTCTAGTGATACCATGTCCCGAATCCAATTCCTTCTCTCTCGTCCTACCGCCATTCAGCTGGTCCAAGCCGCCATCTTCTCTTATCTTCCCTGATCACTACACTTAATCAGAACCTCTGCTTTGTGTTCCCATAGAGCCCCCCCCCGCCCAGTTTTTAAATCGCCTTTTAATCTTTAAATTACCTGTTCCTGGTCTGACTTCTCTGCCATATATGCCCATGAGGATAGAAACAAAGTTTGTCTTGGTAATGGTGCTTGACAAGTAAAAATCTCCTCCCAGTTAAGGAAGTCAAGAGTATCCTTCTCTTGTCATCTTTCTTGCCTCCCTTTCTTCTCTCCCTTTTTTCTTTTGTTCAGTCCTTACCCAAGGATGTGTTTATTGATTTGAGAGAGAGAGGAAGAGAGAGAGAGAGAAACATGGATATGAGAAACATTGATCGATCGGTTGCCTCCTGTGCGCACCCCAGCTGGAGATCGAATCTGCGACATTTCGGTGTACGGGACGATGCGGAAACCAGTTCAGATCCCTGGCCAGGGCTCCCCTTTCTTTTTCTTAATTACAGCTGAAAGGGGACTAGTAATTACGTAGTCAAATCGTGTTCCCTAGAGGAACCTCAAGGTCACTGTGGGAGGAAAAGAAGCCAAATGGGTAGCAGGACCCTGAGCCCCTAACCTCTCACCAGCCCAGAGGCTAGCTTATCTCCCTGAGACACTAGAATTTTACTTTAATTTTTTTTTTTTTTTTTAGGGAAAAAGAAAAGTCATTCTTGTACCATAAAAGGTTTGGAAAAACGCTAATCTATTCTTATATTCTCATTTTTCAGAGCAATACTGTGCCAAGTGTTTTTTCATGTGTTTACTCATAAACAAGGAAGGTGTTATCCTCAATTTATCGATTCAATAACTGCTGCCCAGAGTAGTTAGGAAACTTGTGCGCGGTCACATAGCCAGTGTGTCTAGAATTTCCATCCAAGATTGTCAGACTCCAAACTCTTTCCACTACCACCTGCTGCCTCCCAAAAACCTGTCCTCCAGCAAACAGCAGCTTCCCGAGCCAACCTCTCGGTCTGGCCCAGCAACCAGAGACAGATCATTGGTATTTAATTGGACACTACATGCTCAGAGTGACAGGGCCTTCATTCCTAGGGTTTCTGGGCTGTGAGATGCTAATTAGAGAGAACTGATGTCCGTTTAAGCCAGGGAAGGGCTGGACTGCTTTATACCTAAAATAATGCTACCCAGACCAGGATCTGTGAGTCCCCAGTACTCTCCGTGCAACCTGGGTTTCCCATCCCACGTGTCAAGAATTTCTCCCAAGGATTATCGTAAACAAAGTAACAACACAGGAAAAGGGAGCTATGCTCTAGATTGTACAGCCACACAGCCTTTGTTTTACTTTGAGTTCTAGAGTGTCTCTTGCCTTTCCTTTGTTCCCAAGGCAAGTTATTTTGACGTCAACTTTGGGGTGAAGTCTGGCTTATTTAAACTCTACTGAGACTAGAATGGAAACAGGAAAGCTGAGCTCTCACCCCAGCTCCCTCAAGAACCCACCATGTGACTCTGAGCGTGTCACATGGCCTGTCTACATCTCAGTCTCCTCATCTTTCAGATGGGAGGGTTTGGACAAGATGAGCTTGCCCACCATGGCGAGGGGAATCCAAACACCGACTCTGCAGCTGTGCTTTCTAAGTAAATCCCAGCTGCACCCCTACTGCTGTGCGGCCTTGAGCAAATGATGGTCCGTTTCATCAGCTGCAGTGGGAGAATAGTAAACACTATCTCATAGATTTGTTGTAGGGATCAGCAAGTAAAGCACTTAGAATATTGCCCCATGCGTAGTAAGCTATTTAGTTACCTACTGTGGTTGTGGTTGTTGTCATCCGCATTCATGAAACTCTATGTGATGATTCTACACTTCTTTTCTTCTAGAGCATGTCCAGATCTCCCAGTAATTAGTATTTTTAACTTTCAGCTGCCACTGGCTGAGAAAATATGTCATGACAGAAAGTCGATGTGAATTCAGTAATGTTTGAACTCAGTGTGTATTTGTCATAATAGCTGCTACGTATGTCGTGTAAGACACAGACTCAGTTATAGACAATGCTCGGTGAGCCAACATAGTTTCCCAGGTCCTTCCAGTAACAGTCTGCCCCCCACTTAGAAACCTCTGATCTAGATTACTGCTGTTTCCTCCAGCATGTTCACGGCACTAAGTTAATGTTTGAATACACAAGTGGCTAGACAGATGGATGAGTCTGTTTTACATTTGCCTCATTATTTGAGCAGAATAATAACTATGCATATGTGTTAACATGTGTATCTATGAACATTTGCAAGAGAGCCCCAGCTCTTTCTGCCCCAGGGAGGAAGATGGTCATACTTCCATAGTTTGCATATTCTCTAATATTTTAGCTTATAAAGTCATTTTCACTGGAGTCGTGTCAGCGGACAGGAGTTGACAAACGATAAGCGTTCCCTCTGCCTCTCCCATGCCTTCTTCCTCCAACAATGAGGGCTTTGTGCTGGGAAGATTGCCTGTGGATGCTTCTTTCCCAAGGCCCCACAGCCTTGTCTGGCTTCTATCAAGAGTATTGACGGGGGAGGGGGCACAGGCAGTTGAATTCAGGGAGCAGTGCCTATGGCCAGGTGCCAACTCAACAGGTCGGGCTGGGGTAGTTAATTCAGTATCTGTTCTGGGAAACAGGCAACCCGATCACCTGAGCTGGTCTATCCCGCTATCTGCAGCCAGGGCCCTGGAAGGCATCAAGCTCCGATATCCCAGACCCTTTCCCTCTGGGCCCAGGAGAGGATGCAAAGCTGAAGAGGATGCAGAGCTGGAGAGGATGGGTGGGCAGCGGCAGAGGGGTAGGGGGCAGGTCTCAGCGGGTGGAGAATTTCACTCCGTAGGGGCAAAGAGCTGCTGTGGCATCTGAGGGCTTCAATTTACTAATGAGATTAAAATGCCAAAGGCCTGCCTCTTACTTACTTAAGAACACATGGCCTGAGCTGCTTAATGAGTGTTAGGACCCTAAGAAAGGCTTGGGCAGGCGCCTGAAGGGATGCCTTGTTGATTGGAATACTAAATGTGTCACCCTTTGAAAGCCCGCCATTGCTAGAGAGCAAACCCAGAGTTGAGGTTTCCTGGTAACCCTTACATTCCCACTGTTCCTACGTGTTTACAAATCAGTAAGCTGACCTGGGTCAAGAAAGCCTCTGAGGGTGGCTTTGATTAAAGACAAGGACAGCAATGACAATGATCACAATAATAAACAACAGTTATCAAAACTGGCTACCCACCAGACACACCCCTGGGTTTCTTTGGAGGGTTTGGTTGTTGTTGTTTGTTATTGTTCTTTTGAAAATACAGACTGCTGGACCCTGACCCTAGTGATTTTATTTCTCTAGATTTGGGAGCCCAGGAAACTACACATTTAAACAAGCACGCTGGATTATTCTGAAGCTCCTGGCTAAGCCCACACTTTGGAAACTGCTGCTCTGTAGAATAAGGGCCCATCGGACCCGACTGGCGTCTGACAGTCACTTTCTAAGCTGCAGGGCCTCACGCCTCTTGCTTAGCCTCGCAGCCTCAGATACATCGTTTTTAAAAAGGTATTAGGTAAAATGGTCAGCCACTATGGTAAACAGTATAGCGATTCCTCAAAAAATTTAAAAAATAGTGTCACCATGTAATCCAGCAATTTCATTTCTGGGTATATACCAAAAGAATTGAAAGCGTGGGCTCAAAATACCATGTTCACAGCAGCATTATACACAATAGCCAAGAGGTAGAAGAAAAGTGTCCATCGACTGATGAAGGGATAAACAAACGTGGTATAACATACAATAGGACATTAGTCAGCATTTAAAAAGCCGGGATCCCAACACATGCTACGACATGGATGAACCTTGAGGATATTGTGCTAAGTGAAATAAGCGAGTCACAAAGGGACAGATTCTGTATGATTCTACTTATTACCTCATATAAGTAGAATCTTATATGAGAATAATCAAATTCATAGAGGCAGAAAGTAGAATGGGGGTTGCTGAGTCTGGGAGAAGGGTGAAACGGGGAGTTTTTGTTTTATGGGTGTAAAGTTTCAGTTTTGCATGATGCAAAGAGTCCTGGAGATGGATAGTGGTGATGGCTGTACAACTGTGTGAATGTACTGAATGCTGCTGAACTGTACACTTAAAAATGGCTAAGAATGGTAAATTTTATGTTGTGTATTTTACCGTGATTTCTTTAAAAAAAGGAATTAGGTAATATCTTCTCTCCAGAGTCATTCCAAGGATAGCATAATTGTAGCATCAATAAAGGGTCTAACACAGCAATTTTCAACCATTTTCGTCTCCTGGCTCATATAAGCTAATTACTAAAATTCTGCGGTACACCAAAAAATATATTTTTGCCTATCTGACAAAAAATAAGTATAATTTTGATTGATTTACAAAAATAATAATAACTATCAACCGTTTTTTTTGTTTTTATTTTTTTGGTAGTTAATGATTTTTTAAATATTTTTTATTTTTATTGTATTTTTTCCACTACCATTTGTCCCCCTTACTTATACCCCTTACTTACTTATGCCCCCACCGCAGTCACTATACTGTTTTTCATGCCCATGAGTCCTTTTTCCTTTTTGCTCCATCCTTCCACCCCCAACCATCCCCGCCCCCGAGCTGTCATCCTGCTCTGCATCTATGAGTCTGTCTCTATTTTGCTTGTTTGTTAAGCTTGTTCCTTAGATTCCACATATGAGTAAAATCATATGACATTTGTCTTTTTGCGGCTGGCTTATTTCACTTAGCATAATGTTCTCTAGATCCATCCATGTTGTCGCAATGGGCAAAATTTTCTTCTTTTTTACAGCTGAGTAATATTCCATTGTGTAAATGTCCCATACTTGTTTTATCCACTCATCTATCGATGGACACTCGGGCTGCTTCCATATCTCGACGATTGTAAATAATGCTGGGTGCTTATGTTCTTTCGAATTAGTGTTTTGGGTTTCTTTGGATATATTCCCAGAAGTGGGGTCGTTGGGTCAAAGGGCAGGTCTAGTTTTAATTTTTTGAGGTTTCTTCACACTACTTTCTACAGTGGCTACACCCATCTGCATTCCACCAGCAGTGCAAAAGGGTTCCCCTTTCTCTACATCCTCGCCAGCACTTGTTGTTTGTTGATTTATAGATGATAGCCATTCTGACCTGGGTGAGGTGACATTTCATTGTGGTTTTAATTTGCATTTCTCTGGTGATCAGTGATGTTGAGCATCTTTTTATGTTTATTGACCATCTGTATGTCCTCTTTTGAGAAGTGTCTATTCAAGTCCTTTGCCCATTTATTAATTGGATTGTTTGTTTTTTTGGTGTTGAGTCTTATTAAGTTCTTTATAAATTTTTGATATTAACCCCTTGTCAGGTGTATCAGTGAATAAATTCTCCCATTCCATGGGCTGTCTTTTTATTTTGTTGATGGTTTCCTTCCCTATGCAAAAACTTCTTAGTTTGATGTAGTCCTACTTGCTTATTTTTTCTTTTATTTCCCTCGCCTGAGGAGATACATCAAATAAAATATTGCTACAAGGAGTGTCCAAGATTTTACTGCCTATATTTTCTTCTAGGATTTTTATGGTTTCAGTTCTAACATTTAAATCTTTAATCCATTTTGAATTTATTTTTGTATGTGGTATAAGAAGGTAATCTAGCCCCAGCTGGTGTAACTCAGTGGACTGAACATTGGCCTGCGAACCAAGGGGTCGCTGGTTCGATTCCCTAGTCAGGGCACATGCCTGAGTCGAGGGCCGGGTCCCCACTTGGGGGGGGGTGTGAGAGGCAACCATACATTGATGTTTCTCTCCCTGTCTTTTTCCCCCCTTCCCCTCTGTCTAAAATTAAAATAAATAAAGTCTTTAAAAAAAAAGGTAATCTAGTTTCATTTTTCTGCACGTATCTGTCCAATTTTCCCAACACCATTTATTGAATAAAGCACCTTTAGCCCATTTTATGTACTTGCTTCCTCTGTTAGATATTAATTGACTATAAAGGTGTGGGTTTATTTCTGGGCTCTCCATTCTGTACCATTGATCTATGTGTCTTTTTATGCCAGTACCATGCTGTTTTGATTACTACGGCCTTATAGTATAGTTTGATATTAGGTAATATGATTCTTCCAACTTTGTTCTTCTTTCTCAAGATCACTGTTGCTATGCGGGGTCTTTTATGGTTCCATATAAATTTCTGAAATATTTGTTCTAATCTGTGAAATATGTCATTGGAATCTTGATAGGAATTGCACTGAATTTATAGATTGCTTTGGGTAACATGGACATTTTAATGACGTCAATTCTTCCCATCCATGAATGTGGTATGTGCTTCCACTTACTTGTATCTTTGATTTCTTTCTTCAGGGTCTTAGAAGCTTCTGAGTACAGGTCTTTTACATCCTTGGTTAGATTTCTTTCCTAGATTTTTTATTCCTTTTAAAGCAATCATGAATGGGATTGTTTTCTTAATTTGTCTTTCCAATAGTTCATTATTGGCAAATGAAAATGCACCTGATTTCTGGATATTAATTTTGTATCCTGCTACTTTTGTATCAGTTCTAGTAGTTTCTTGATAGAGTCTTTACGGCTCTCTATGTTCAGCGTCATGTCAACTGCAAATAAAGACACTTTTTCTTCTTCCTTTCCTTTTTGTTCTAAAGTGACTTTTTTAAACACCAGGTGCCTACACTTGTATATAAGGATTTCTGCTACCAAGAATTAACCAATCAGACCCAACCTTATTATGCAACATGCCTAATAAGATACAGCTCTATGAAATGACCTGTATATTTATGGTTCATGACAGGGCATTCACACCAGAATGCAATTGTTGTGTTGGCTGTTGTCATTTTTTAAATTTGACAATTTAAGGGAAAAGAGGTCAGTACCCTGACTAAATAGTCAGGCATTGCATGTTTTAAAAATTCTTGCAGCACGCCAGTTGAATATCGCTGGCCTAGCACCATGCCTGACATGCATCAACAATATTTCTGTTCCTTTTGTCATTACCAACCCCTTTTATAATCTTTTTCTTCTCCAGGGACTTTTTTATCTTTGTCCCTTATAAAGGTTGTCTGAAAGGAAAAAGGAAAGGGAACTGATGTTTGCTGAGAGCTATTGCACTTATGAGAGATCCCATCTGAGCCTCACTGACCCTGGGGAGGTGGATATTCCCATTTTACAGATGAAGAAAATGTGACTTCGGAAGGTTAGATGACTTACCTCAGACCACAAAACTAAGTAAGGCAGAGCGAGTCTTACCTTACCACATCCTTTAAGTGACTTCCGACCTACAGAGGGCAGGAGAAGTTGTCCACTGCTCTCCAGGGTCAAAGTGCAAAAAGCTCCACTTACTGATTGACTTTCACGTCATTCGAGTGGAAAGTCTGGTTGAGCATCTTCTCCTGAATCCTCCGAGGAAGCAGAGGCTAAGCCAAGGCTATGCGTGTCACCGGGCACTCTGAACTAAGCACCTGACAGTCATTCTCGCTATTAGGAAAGCCCCAGTCATGCTCAGAACATCTAAGAAACAACCTCTGCCAGAGACTGGGCTTCTTTGACATCACCTTGAGTCTACATTAGCCTACCCACCTACCCACTTTGCCCAAGCAGGAAAGATGGATGCCACTCACATACCAGGGAATGCTGATTGTCCTCACAGCACATCTAATATGTGCCTGGGTCTGAGATGAAAACAGAGTTGATGGAGGAGAAAATCATGGGGGGCACAGTGTGATCAGGATGCCAGGGGTGCAGTTACTGCAAAAGTCAATATTAAGGTTAGGGTTTCCTTACAAATGTGTGACTTGAATTCAACAGCAGATTAAACAGCTACATGATCAACATCAGCAACATAGCAAATTAAATAGCCCAATTGAAAAACTGAACAAAATGATGATGTTGGTGGTGGGAGTGGTGGTGATAATGACAGAGACAACTTGAGCAGCTAAACTGGATAGTAAATTGGACCACCTAAAAAATCAAAATTATACTTATACATGGATCCATGCTAAGCATTTTACACAAATGTCCTCTACTCCCCTCCCCACCTAAGTCCTGTGAGTTATAATCGTCTCAGTTTCACAGGTGAGGAAAACAGGCCAGGCGACCCATGTGACCAAGGCAACAGGCCGATGTTGATCTGGAATTGGAACCTGATGTCTACCTGGCCCCAGACAACATATTTTTTGACTCCAGCAAATTTACTATGTAGCAGGTAAATAAGGGTTGATTATTCATTTTCAGAAACAAAATCATTCACTTGCTTTACAGGAAGAGTCCTTTGAAAAGCAACTCTCACGTGGTGCATTTAACATAAAACCCTGATTATAAAGATTTATGCAGGGGAGAACATTTTTAAGAATAATTCTCTCATCTGTGTGGCTGTAATAGTATTTCAGAGCACTGTCACAGGAATTGTGTTAAACACCGACTTGACTTAGAGATAAGCTTATATCACTCTTACTCTATGGCAACACCATCTATTAGGTATCTGTTGTAGTTAAAAAAACAACAACAGGCTTTAGTGCTGAATTTGAATCCTGTCTCTGCCACTTATTAGCTGTATGAGCGAGGGCAAGCTACTTAACCTCTCTGAGTCTCATTTCCTTCATCTGTGAAGTTGGCATAATAACTGGAGATTTATATATAATGAGTATTAAACTCTTGTCCTCCCCATCCATCTCTGCCTCAGTGTCCTTACCTTGGTCACAAGGTTCTGGTGTCCTGGGCAAGTACCTTGAAATGCCCTAATAAGAACAGCATCTGAGGCCAGCTGGAAAGTTGGCCAGCCTTACCCTCAGATTCTAGAAGCCCTCAGGAACAAAGGCAGTTGGATATTCAGACTGGGAGTTCAAGCAGGAGGTTAGAGCTGGAGAATAAGATTCAGGCTGAAGCCCAAAGTAGGAGGAATCACCCAGGGGAGGGAATAGCACGAGAAGAAAAGGCCAGATCAAGTTTCTTGAAAGGATGTAGGGGACATGAAGACCCAAGCTAGTCTGCTATAGTGGAAACAAGAAAAATTGCTAAGGTATAAGTCAATAGGATGGGGTTTCTGCTGGTTCGAGGGTTAGGGAAAAAAGATAAGGAGATGATTCAAAGTTGACTGAATCCCAGCCCCTGCCACACCCTTCCTCTGTCCACCCTGGACACCACCCCGAGGCTGCTCCTTGTCTATGCTCCCACCAAGCCTCTCTATGACAGACCTCACAGTGTATTGCAATTGCCTGTGTATGTGTTTACATCTTCCACATTTCCGTCATCCAAGTGCTTACTCACTTCCTTTCAGGTCCCAAGTCCAATAGTGCGGCCCCCTCCTACAGCCTTCTCTGGCTCCCTTATTTTGATTTATTTGTCTTCATAGCACTGCCCAACGTAGGTAGTTGCTGGTTTATTGTGTGTCTCCCCGGCGTAACACTAAAGCTCAACAGAGAAGGGACTTGGCTTGCTTGATTCATAGCTCTAATCCTAGAGCCTAGAAGAGTGCTCAAGGTGCCCAATAAACATGTGCTACGTATCCCCCAGCTCTCCACACCCCCAGGCTAAGTGTTTCAATTCTCCTGGTATGGTTTCCTAACCACCCTGACCACAGCCTCGGAAACCCTCACCCGACACAGCAGTCCGCATTGTTGCCATCAGCGTTGTTCTCTTCTGAATAATTGGACTGTTATGTTTCTTGATGAAGACCCTCTGATGAACAGGAGCAGTTACATAAATTGTGGGAACCAGTGCAAAATTAAAATATGGGGTTCTTTGTTGAAAGCTTACCGAGAATGGCAAGATGGCTGTGGAAGAGCATTCGGCCCAGCGTGCACCCTCTGAGCGCAGGGCCTGTGGTCACACGGTCACACCCCAGGGAGTTGGCTCTCTGATAAGGACCAGATCATAGAAGATTGTAAATGCTAGGATCCAGGTTTCTATTTTGTCATGTGGAAAATAAGCAACTATAGGCAGATTTTGAACAGAAGTGACATTTAAAGTGTATTTTGATTTTTTCCCTGACTGTAAGCTATACTCATTGTGAAAGTTTGCACAAGTAGGAAAGGTGTAAAGTCCTATTGATCTCCTCCTCCTCCTTCCTCCTGCCTTGCAAGTACCAAGTCCAAGAGTGACCAGTGAACATATGGTTAATTCCCCTCTCTTTCTGAGTTTATTTATTTTTTCTGTGTAACGTAGTTAAGATCATACTTCAGCCACAACTTGGAGTCCTGCTCTATTTTTCCTGATGTTGAAAGAGGAGGAGGGAAACTTCTTAAATGCATGCTTGGGGAGGTTGGCCAGGAGGCCAGTTTAGAGTGGCCTGGGAGTGCAGGGTTGGCAACAAGGATTGAGATGGAGGCAGAGTTAGGGTCTTGGAAGAGAGAGCCAAGGAGGCCCTGGACTAAGGGTGAATTCCCTCCACTCGTGGGAAGGAATGTCACTATCTGGCCCTGTCTTTCGGGGTTCTGCAGGTGACGGCAAGCACAGGGGTCATTTCTCAAACACAGCTCTTTGGCTCCCCCTCTCTAAGGTTAGACCAGCCCTTCCTCCCTCCCCTAGGGCTCAGTTTCCAAAAGCTGGCCCAGGATAGACAGTCTTCGGCAATAACAAGAAGGAGTCCAGGGAGAGAGCGGGCCTGGCAGGGTCAGAGTTCTCAGTGTCCACAGCAGAAGCCTCAGGGTTTTGATTTGCCTGTTTTGTTGCTGATCTCCAGTGCCTGGGCTCACAAAGGGGGGAGTTAACATTGTCATTGGATCCTTAATTATGCGTTTCATGAATTTTCATGTTTCCGCTTGCAAGCTTAATGTTGCTTTCTCGGTGAGTTTTTTTGTACTTGAGCATAAGAGCCTTGTAATTATGGAGTGTCGTGGATTGCAGAGAGTGATTAAAATGGATTTCATGAAACCTGAAGCTCCCTCTCTTACCCCCCTACACACACGCCGCCACCACCACCTCTGCCCCCACCACCAGTCTAATAGGTGGGGAGCGGCTCGGAGTCCCATGAAGAAGTTCAGAAAATTAGGATATAAAGGACATGGATTTTCTTCCTCATGTTTTTCCTATTTGGGTCTTGGATCAACTCCAAGAAAGCCCTCCCCCTTCTCTTCCTCCATCCTCCCCCTCCTTCCCCCTTTCCTGAGTGAAGTCCCGCTACCCTGACCCCTGACCCCCGGACAACTCTCAACCCTCAGGCTGGCTGCTTTGTCACCTCAGAGACAATGAAAGAGTAGATTTGCATCTTAGCTTTTGCACTGCCATTGAGTGGGTTTCATTTACCTTTAGTCCTTCGACACTCCCACCTGAGAGAGTCATTCAGTTTGAATAGAGGCCTGAAAATTGCTGAATCCAGTGACGGTGTAAGAATTCCCAGTTCCGAACTCTCTTCCTCCTAAGACAAGTTAGTGCTTGATAGAAGTGAGATCTGATCTTTAACTTTCTCTGCATCAGGAAAGACTGATCGGTGCTCAGAGGACATTTAAACAAAAGGGACCTGGGAGTGGGAACGGGGCTTGGGGAGGAGGGTGGCTGGCAGGTTTCCTGAAGGATGTGAGGCTCTGCCTTGAAGGAAGAAGAGGAGCCCGGTGGGATCCCTAGAAAAGGAGTCGAGTTTGGCTAAACTGGATGATCTTCCCCAGGAATGATCCTCCTTGACTGATGAGGAACTCACTTGAGTGTGCGCATGTGTGTTAATGGTAGTGCTGGAAGGGACTCGGGAAGTCACCTGGGCCAGTTCTGTTTAAAAGGATCTCCGCTTACCACAGCTGGCCTGACCCAGCAGCCCCTTCGCGTGAATCAGGAAACGGTGAACGTCCCTCCCCACCCCAGGGGCACCCAGCTCTACAACACCCCCACCAGCTGTGTGTTCTTGAGCAGTGAACAACCTGCCCAACCATATGCAGCATCAGTAGAATAGAGCCCGAAACCAGATCTCTTTTTCTCAGTTCAAAGCACTCCCTGAGCCCTCTACCATACCTCCTAACACGCCATGACCTCCATCCTACTGAACTCTGTCTGAGTTCCTCAACCCCCCACCCTCTAGAGCCTGACTGGTCATATTATCTACGTGGAGCAGACCCAGGTATACTCATTTGCGTGTCTCTGGCTTAAGCATTCAAAGATGGTACTGCTGATGGCAGAACGCATCCACAGTTGGGCAGAGGAGACCACCGCCTCTGGATCCACACAGGGGTGAGGCAGGTCGAAGCTTCCTTCTGCAGCCTCATCTCCCCCTGCCTCTCCCCGCTCACACGTTTGCCCACCCACTATGAACTTAGAGTTCCCCACATAGACAATATTTTTCATAACTCTGTAGCTTTCAGTGCCGGTCCCTGTGCTGGGAGTGCCTTTCTCCCACCGATTCCATCTCGCAAATTTCTTCGAAGCCACGCTGCAGCCGCATCTCTCTGAGGTCTTCTTGGACCCGCCCTTCCACCCTCCTTTCTGTCTCTGACCCGTGTCCCTGTGCATAAGGCATCTATTGCTTGTGTGGCACCGTATTTTATCTGGGTTTCTGTGGCAGTTTCCCTGCTAGACAGTAGGCTCCTGAGAGCAGGCTCATGGCCTTAACCATCTGTGTCCCCTGTGCCCTGCTCAGGTCCTGAGCGTGCCTGTCGTTGAATGGAGCTGACACCTTTTTGGTGAACGAGTTAGCCCTGGAAGAGGAAGGGGGATCCTTCTCAGCGCAGGCCCAGGAATGGCTACACTTGATAGCCTGGGAAAGCAGGGTCAGGTGCTTTGCTGACAAAGGGCCTGTCTCTCAGATACTCTGTCCCAGGTTCCCGTGTCACCCTTTCAAAGCAGACACGTCTCATCCATCCTTCCAGACCAGTAGTCCGTGAAGCAGGACAACTTTTTTTTTTCTTTTTCTTTCTCTTTTTTTTTGAGCCAAACTTTGCAACTCCCCTGAAATGCACATTCCCTTGGACATAGCTGGGCCTATGGTCTCTTCTGCTTATGGATCCAGAAGCCAAAACAGGTAGTCCGTTTCTCTCCTAGCCCAGCACTGTCTGCTGGTCCTGCTCAAACTGTGGACAGGGAGAGGTGGCAGCTGCTAAGAAAGCCCTGTGGTCCATCGTTCTCTCACCAGCTCACATTCATTCCCCTGGGACCCCCTGAGTGCTGGACCAAAGGACTCTAGGCACCAGGCCAGAGCTACCCGCCCAGGTGCTCAGTGTGCTGAGAACGAGTTACAGCGGGCACGGCCGTCAACCCTCCACTGCAGGCTGGTTAGGGAGGGGCCTGCTGTGCCGGACCAACGTTACCATCTTCTCTGTGCGCTGTGAGAGGATAAGGGCTGGGCAGCTGTGTGGCAGGTTTGCAGCAGTGGCTAAAACCTGATCGCACCCTGAAGGTGATAGAGGTGAGAGGGTCTCCTGTAAAGCAGGGCGGGCATCAGACTGGGAGAGTCAGTGTGATGGAGATGTATGGAATATCACAGCTGTGGGGCGGGGTAGGAGGTGGTTTTCATTATTTCTACTCAATAGACTTTGCAGAAGAGGTGATACTTAGGACTTCCCTAGCAGAAAATGTCTTTTGGGCCAGGCTGCGGAAGGAATATAAGGGAGGAAATGACAGCAGCAGCAATAGCAGGTATATTGGCCATCGAAGGAGTGCCAGGTGTGGATTATCTCATGTAACCCTACTGCGACCCTGTGAGTATCCCCATTCTACAGCTGAGGGAACTGAGGCACAAAGAGGTTCGGTCATTGCCCAGCGTCCCACGGGAAGTCAGTAGCAGAGCTAACATTCAAAACCAAGCTTTGTTCCATCAAAAGGCCATGCTCTTATAAACATTAAGCTGCAGATCTCTGAGTACCTATTATTTGGAAGGCTGTGAGCAACATTTTCCTAATGTGAACTTTATTGTCCCTTTGAAGCCCTTCAGGACCATTTTAGGTGTGGGGAAATGGAGGATTCGAGGTGTTGCCCAGCTTGTCCAGCTCACTTGACTGGGTGGGACCTTTACCCTTGGCCTGTCGCTGGGCTCCGAAGCGCTCGCCATCACATGACAGAGCCAGCTTCCAGGGGTGTCCAACCTGCGGCCCATGGGCCACATGAGACCCAGGATGGCTGTGAATGCAGCCCAACACAAAATTGTAAATTTACCTAAAACATTATGAGATTTTTCTGTGACTACGTGTCGCAATGTATTTAATGTGTGGCCCAGGACAACTCTTCTTCCAGTGTGGCCTCGAGATGCCAAAGGGTTGGACGTCCCTGATTCCTGGAGAAGGCCCCCTGGGCTCACTCCCCGGGTCCCTCGCAAGCAGAGCCACGGCCTGAAAAAGCCTGGAAAGTGCGGCTGGTTCGCCGTCAGGCTGGAGGAGGCTCACTGCACGTGTCCCTGCCCCTCAGAGCAATTAGGCTGTCGCACCAGGCCTGCCAAGGCTGCTTCATAAATAACGTGTGGTTGGCCGAATTTATTGGCAAGCTCCATTAATCACATTTTTAAAATGAAAAGTGAAATAAATAATAAGTGGCAGTATTCTGCTTCCATAAAAACCACCTGCAGCCCAGGAAGGTAGCTGGCACCTCGCTTTCTTGAACTGTCACGCGAACCTGCTCACCGCCGTAAATGTGAACCTCCCTCCTTAGATAGGTAACCAGCTCTGACAGAAACCCACAGATGTACGCAAAGTGACTCACTGCTAGCTACACTGGCATCAGCAAATTGAGGCAATGGAATTATCCTGGGCCTGCTGGGTGGCAGAAAGGAAATTACCAAATGTGGGTGTTTGCAAGTCTGAGTGTGCTTGTTTGGGGGAGAGGGAGGGAGAGGGAGGGGTGCGGAGAGAAGAAGGCAGACAGAGAACAGATTCTCATCGGAGCACATTCACCCACCCAGCGTGAGTCCGCGTCTGGGTCAAGTGCTTGGTGGTTACCAGGCCCAGGGGTCAGTGCCATATTTGGCCTGGGAGCACCTAAGGAAGGAGGAGGGATCTTTGTTATTGTTCGATTAACACTTTTACCTTTTTCCAATTGCAAAAATAATATCACTTTCGATTCTCTGTACTTCCGAGGGTATAATATTTGAGGGCACGTGACACACTTTTGCCCCTTAATGGTGACATTCATTGTGATCGCTTGGTTAAGATGGTGTATCAGTCAGGTCCTCCAGAGATGCAGAGCAAACAGAATACTAAAATGTATGGGTAGATACAGATATAGACAAAGATATAATATAGATATGTACGGATATAGATTTCTTTTAAGGAATCGGCTCGAATGATCGTGGCGCTGGCACATCTGAAATCAGCAGGGCACTCTCACAGTCTGGCAGGTGGCAGGTGGCAGGCTGGACACTCAGGTGGGAGGTGATGCCTCAGTCTCGAGGTAGAATCTCTTTCTGTGAGCAATCCGTTTTTGCTCTTAAGGTCTTTCAACTGATTGGATGAGGCTCACCCCATTACTGAAGATAATCTGCTTTACTTAAAATCAACACATTGTAGATGTTAACCACATCGCCCAAACACTTTTACAGCACTACCATCTAAGTTTGCTGAAATAACGGGTGCTATAGTCTAGCCAAGTTCACACACAAAACTAACCATCCCAGATGCTTTTCAGTTTATTACATTGCCATTTTTCCCTCTGTAAGAAGTTTTGTATGGGGAGAGACTTCAAGACTATGTAAATATCCTGTTCCCACATCGAATTTACTGCCCCTCGATTTAGCATCTATTACGGACTCTTGCTTTACTCAGTTTTTACTACAACAGTTACAGAAGAGCTTACCCTCAGACAAGGGATTTGGGATCTTCGTTCCAGGCCTCTGCTCTACCACTCAGCAGGTCGTGTGGCCTCACACAAGCTACCCAAGCCAGCGTCCTCCCTGCTCAAACAGGGATGACAGTGTTTGCCCCAAAGCTTGGGGTGCTTCGTAAGTGCAGTGGCAGGTCCCAGGAAGGCACTCCATGAGTGTCTGTGGCCTTGAGGGTGTTAAAGACCCATCCACACCTCAGGGGGGTAATGGCTGATCTTATTCCTGGACATTGCGGATGAACAGAGTGATCTGAGACCACTGAGGAAGTTCCTTCAACAAAATCATCATCATTTTGATCTTCCTCATCATAGGATGCAGTGTCCGACCCCACCAGTCACAGTGACCCAGGGAACGTTGACCAACTGTGACAGGAGATGTCATCTGAAAAATATTCTCAGAGCTGGGGACACTCAAGCTGAGTCCTGAGGACAGGGCTTGAAGTCAGACAAGAGAGGGAACATATTCCAGGTGAAGGGAGTGGCATGGGTAATGGAGATGAGGGAGAAGGAGAAAGGCTGCTTTGGAAACTTCGGTAGGTACTTTCAGGTTTCCCAGAAGAATCACATAGGCAACTGTCTATTTGTACCACTTTCATTTTTCCTGTTATTACTGTTTAAGGTTATGAATGTCATTACTGTTCCCAAGTAGTGTGTAGGTACGCTCTTGTATACCTGGTAGAAAGCAATTCATTATTCTGAGTGAGATGCGGCATGGCACAGTGGTTATGGTATGACATGGACGCTGGAGCCAACTTGCTTGGGCTCAAACCCCAGCTCTACCAGTTTACTAGTTATAGGACCCTGAGCAACGTAATTAACCTGTCAGTACCTCAGCTTCTTCATCTGTAAAATGGGGGTGATCACAGTAATGACTTCGTCATAGGATGGTGGTGATGATTAAATGAGTATGTTTCTTAAGGCCTTAGTTATTATCTGGCAGGCACAGGGTAAGTGGTAGATACTGGCTTGATAATTAAGAAAGTATATTTTAGACATTTACTCTTTGGTCAAAAAATTATTGTTTTCCTTTAAGCTACCCGATAACCTAGTATTAACACTCTCAGTTATCTCCATTCTACTTACATTACAGTTTCCTTGGTTGCAACTTCGAAGAGGTAGTCCCTAACCTGCTGTCATAGAAAAAATGGAAGGTGAGGGGTCAGGAGATGGGAGTTCTCGTCCCATCCCTGCCTGAGCTTTGATTTGCTTGTGCATAAGGTGGGAGAGTTGAGCACTTACAACCCTGAACCCTGAGGGTTGGTGACCCGCACAGGGTTTTTATTTCAGGGACGGGCAGGGGACTGGTATCCATCGGGCACCTACTATGCACCAGGCACTGCAGGGCTACACTCTCCATACCTACTAATGCAGCTAATCCTCACAGCTACCCCTTTATAAAAATGTTGTATTCTCACATTGCAGTTGGAAATGTCAAGGCTCTGAGGGGTTAAGCGACCAGCGGGTCACTCAGATGAGGGTCACAGATAGGGCTCCAGACTGCCCATCCCCAAGCACCTTTCCATGAGGCTGGGATCCCTCCCCAGTAGGTATCCAGCAAAGGTTTAATGAAAGAGTTGAGTGGGCTAGCGAGTGAGTGAACAAAAACATTCTCGTTAACATAGGTTTGGGGCAATTTCTCCTCCTCCTCCTCCTCCTCCAGGTACCTACACAGCCTTGGGTGAGAATCCCTCCTTTCGCACTTACTAACTGTGTGACTTGGGGCAAAGTATTTAACTTCTCTGTGCCACAGCGTCCTGGCGTGTAGCAGAGGCATAATTCCTACTTCATATGACTATCTTGAGACTTGAAGAAAGGGCACGTGTGAAGTATTAGCACAGTAACTAGAATCTAGGTGATTTTCAAAAATAATGTAATTTTTGTTGTGGTTGTATAAGTCAGTGGTTTTCAGATTTTGAGATTTCGTGGCGAAGTAAAATTTCAAAATATAAGTGGCCAGCTGTGTATTTTGTTTAGTGTGTTTAGTGAACGTACTCAAGTACACAGCTAGTGTCCCCTAGCCACCATTTATTCACACTAGTAACTGGAATCTGCCCAGTACTGAGCTGGTTCTCTCAGCCACCCAGCCCTACCATTACCTCAGGCTTGCAGACTGCTGCCCAGAGCCAGCCCTTTACCTATCTGGTTAAATTAATACTCGCCAAGGTGAAGTCTGGGGACTCGTTTCGGTCCATACCATGGGACTGAAACTGGCCGGGGGAAAAGGGAGGGAGATAGGCACTGACCAGCCTGGCCCGCTTGGCAGGCCCCTCCATCCCAACCCGATACGACGAAAAAGAGCCAGGAGCCAGAGGATGCAGCCTCGGCCTCAACTCTGCCTCCTATTTGCTGCGTGACTTCGGACAAGTCCCTTTCTTGTCCTGAGCCTCAAAGGACTCACCTGTAAAATAAGCTCAGTGACCCCACCTGGCCAGCCTCTGTTGTGAGGATCAGGTGTGGTGAAAAATGGAAGGTGTATAATAGCCTGTGGTGTGCTGTTTACATGTGAAGGATCAACAACGCGCTGACATCTGACTGTGGGGAAGGCGGTGAAGACCAGAGCTGAAAGGGGCAGAGAGAATTGGATTTTGCTGGTGTGAACCCTAGAGGATGGTGAAGTCCATATTTTCACCCATTATTTGTTCCCATATTTCCACACGGGAGGACCTTACCCAATGTGAGACTGGATTTGTGTGGGGACACAGGTAATATAAATTGCCAGGAAGCAATGACAGAAATTAGACTTCCAAATGAAGCCAAATTATATTTATTGGTTTTACACTAGCTATTAAATAGCTGAGAGGGAAAACAGAGTGATTTCATCCTTTAGAACTGATATCGGAGTGGATGAGTGGCTCATACTGGTCCTATGAGGGTGGGTTCAGTCAGGTAAATTACAGAATTTAATGATAAATTGCACTTTACTGGCTGTGCATGTGCGTACCTATATATTTCAAGACATAACCTTTCAAGATAGTTCTACCTTTCAAGATAGTTCACTTAAAAAAAAGAAATGCCTTCCATAAGATGGTGCAACTAAGCCCAGCATGGCTTAGCCGCTAGCTCCGGGCAGCTATTCGGGTAGGGCGCAGAGCCTGCACAGGGGTGCTCGGCCCTGGGTGCGGGTCCCCCCCCCGGGGGGATCTGGTACGTCTCTCCAGTGAGACAGCAGCTGGCCTAGGCATGGAGGTGGGCCTGTCTCCTACCTCTTCCTCAGCCCCCTCTGAACCTTGCAAAAAGTTCTTGTACCTAGAAGGATTTCTCGCCTGAAAAGTGGCCCCATTTTCACTAGGTATCCAAAGTCCAGTAATAAGTCCTTTGGCGGACATAAGTAGACAGTCATGCGAAGGTATCTCTACCAAGATGCTCCTTTGCAGCCCTGCTTGTCATCACAAGAGGACAGGAACAACCTCAATGCCACCTGCTGGGGCTGGTTAAGTCAAGTAGGGCTACTCCATCCAGGGACACAGTGTATGCCCCCTTTAAAACCGGGCTGGTCAGCTGAGTATATGGATGTGAAAGATACTGATGATATAGTGTATGGAGGCAAAAGCAGATTACAAAGCCATGTAAATAGGTTGCCTCTTTTTTAAAAGCAGCCGCTGTGTGTGAGCGCACAGGAGCCTAACATGTCGGGGAGGGTGGCTGCGCACTGAGATGTTAATCGCTGTTCCCCAAGTAGTGGGGCCACAGGGAGTCTGCGTTCTCTTCTTCATGCTTTTCTGCATTTTGAGTTACAAAAGTTTAAGTACCCACCACATAAAGCCCTTGCTTTTGAGAAGCTTACAATCTTGTTGGGAAGAGACGGAGAATAACAAATACACAATTAATTCCAAATGCTGATAAGTGCTGGGAAGAAAATGGCATAGTTAATTTGAGAGAAACTGAGCGGGGGAGGGTGAGGACAACTTTAGCTGGGAGGGTGAACAAAGGCGACTCTGTAGAGGGGCCATCTGAATGAAACCTGAAAATAAGAGGGAGGCTCCCCGACGAAACCTTGGATAGGCGTGTCCTCAGAAGAGGAACAGCTAATGCAAAGGTCCTGAGATGAAAACAAATTTTGAACAATAACCATGGAGTATTTCTATAATCAGAAAAACATTTTATTTAAATATCCATTTGATGCATTAAAAAAAAAAAAACCCCAGAGAACCCATCTGAATCCCCCTGTTCTGGGTGCGCAATAACTGGGCAGTTGAAGTAAGACAGAGGCGAACGAGAGCGAGGCGCTGTGGAGGTGCCTGGCACGAGATGCCATCGAATGACGCACTAGAGAGCCCACTCCCAAGAGGCCAGCTCAAGGTTGGCCTCACTGTTTTAAGCAGGTTTTTTTCCTTTACATTTGGGCATTTCCGAAAGCAGAAAGTGTCTTACAATCAATGTGTCATTTATGCATTGGGCTTTGTTTGTTTTCTTTTCTCAAAAAGGCTGTTACTGAATCAATGCTGCGTCTTACAGTCGCTGGCATCTTTGGGCTCCGAAATCCAGTGTGTTTACCCATGAGGCTAAGAGGACCAGCCTCGGCACGTGGAAGGGCCTTGGTGGAAGTCATGCTTTCTCTTAAAAGGAAGCAACGAGGGGTCCCAAGGGTGGGCCGTGTCTTACAGATCTCTGTGCACTCCCAGGCATCAGCCGTAGCCAAGCCAGGTGCGGGGCACTGGCGTACAGAAATGCTTAGAACGTGGCCTGGTTAGCCCTCAGGGAGCAACTAGAAAGGGAGCCAGGCCGGTAATCAGTCAAGTACAGCCCTGCCGGGTAAAAATAGCAGGGCGAGGGAAAGCTCTGGAGGCTCGGGGAGGACAGAGGTGGCCTCCTCGCCCCTGCTGGGACGGGAGAAGCTTCCTGAAGCTTCCTGAGAAAGCTTCCTGAAGAGATTCCCAGGCCGACAAGGTGAAACGGGTATGCGAAACAGAGGGGTGGAGCGCAGGCCAGTGTGTGCGGGTCAACGGTGTGGAGCCGTGGCTGCGGGGCAGGGCGTGCGCAGAGCGCACCTGCATCTGGACGCCGCTGGGCCTTGGATTACATCAGAAGGGCCGGAAACCTAGAAAGGTGTGAAGCCAAGAAGCGACGTGTCTGCTTGCTGCGATGTCCAGCTTGGTAGCCACCAGTCACAGGCAGCTATTTAAAATAATTAAAATTAAGTAACTTTTTTAAAGCCATGAGAACACTTAAAAAAAGTTAAATTAATTGGGGAGATCGCTTCGTAAGTCATACGAATGTCGAACCAACTATGCTCTACGCCTGAAACTAATGTACTATTGAGTGTTGACTGTAACTGAAAAAATAATTTTAAATAAGGAAACATCATTAAATTAAATTAAAAGCTCTCAGTTGCGTTGAGTAGCACTAGTCCTGTTTCCAGTGTTCAGGAGCCACATGTGGTCAGGCGGACATAGGGCCAGTGCAGATCCGGAACATGTGCATTATGACAGAAGTTTCGTTTGGACGGTGCCGCTGTAGAATGGCCACTTGGGGATGGGCAGATGGACAGACAAAAGGGCAGCAGCGGCGACAGCACTGACTGTGTGTCGGGCAACCTCTAGGTGCTTCACGTGTGTCGTTCCTGGAACCTTCACGATGCCCCCACAGGTCCGCACACAGGTCCACCGGAGGGACAGAGCTGTAGGCCATTTGTCGGCAGTCTCCAGACCTCTTTCTAGCCCAGATTATTCTGGCTTCTCCTGGACTCAGCGTTCGTTTGCTAGGCATTTTTGAAACGGGAATCCGAGAAGTGTTTGAGCTTCAGCGCTGCTGAAAAGGTTGCCTTCCGGGCCTAGGCGGCCAAGAGGGCCCTACTCGGGGAATCCTCCAGGCTCCATGATGGGCACTAGGCAGCCTTGCAAGGAATTTTTTCCAAGTGCCTGATCCAGCCTTCCACTTGCTGCCTGCAGTTGTTTCGTATGTTGAACTTTTCCCTCAGAAAATGGAGACTCTGTCTTACTAATACAAGACTCACCCTGTTCTAGGTACTGTTCAAGCGCTTGACATACCGACTCATTGAATCCTCATAAGTGCCCCATGGCATAGCTGTTGTTTTCCAGTAAGACAACTGTCTGAGTCTTAGAAGGGCGAATCAACTTGCCCCGAGGCCACGCTTTATCCAGGCTAGTAAGTAGTGGTGCTAGGATTCGAACACACAGTGTCTGGCCCCGAAGTCCAGTTCACAACCATGGCACTATATAGCTTCTCATCATAAATCTTGCAGAACTAGAAGACAGCTGCTAAGTGTACTTTCCACCTGTTTTGGCTGGAGTGGTGTGAGAACTTGATTCTATTCCAGAAAAACCTTGGCTGAAAATTATGCCTAGTCATAACACAAATGCCTCCCATTTGGGGGACACTTTATATCATTTTAAGAGTACTTTTCTGCCAGGAGTAGTTACGGTAATAGTCATCCTACAGTTGCACCATGTTTTCTGGTTTACGAAGCACCTTCGTTTGCATGTTCTCATTTAATCCGCACGCCAGCCCTGTGAGGAAGGTGAGGCAAAGAGTATAGTTTATTCATGTAACACAAGGAGCCCAGAGAAAGGAAGGCACCTGTTCAGGATTACTCAGCCCCTCTGGGATGCAGCTGTTTCTTGAATTCTGCTTCCACTGATCAAAAGCCACTCAGCCTTGTCAGTGAGTTGCAAAGCCAAGTCAGCGTAGGGGTTATAAAGCCATGACCCTGTGTGCCAGCCCTGGAGTGTGCTCAGGTCGAGACACAGCCCAATACACAAGAAATCACTGCAGGATAACTCGGGGCCTCCATTTCACATTCCTCAGACGTCGCGAGAGACACTTAATCCACAGTAAGACTTCTTGAAATCTGTTTTTCTGTGTTCCCTCAACTGCACTTACAGAGTCAGCTTTTCCTATATCTCTTTTAAAATATTATGAAATTTTTTTCATAACAATGCTCTTTCGTAGTGAAGAGCATTTATAACAGGAGTGTGCAGTTTTAAAGACTAATGCCCCCGCCAGCTAGCCTAAGAAACAGTACAGGCACCTGCCTTCAAAGCCCGGTGGGGCAGCGTCCCCATCCTCATCCCAGGTGACTGCTCTCCTGCAGTTATTCTGATGCCTTTCTTTATAGGCTGGCTCGTTCAGCTTAGGCTGCCTCAACAGAACGCCATAGGCTGGGTGGCTTATAAACAAGAGATTTATTTCCCGCAGTCCTGGAGGCTGGAAGTCCAAGATAAGGCGCTCGCAGATCCAGCGTCTGGTGAGGGCCTGCTTCCTAGTTCATAGCCTTCTTTATACTGTGACCTCACACAGCAGAGAGACTGGGGAGCTCTCCGGGGGTCTCTTTTATAAGCACAATTCCCATTCATAAGGGTGAACTCTCATGACCTAATCACTTCCCAAAGGCCCCACCTTCTTACTACCCCACATCAGGAATTAGGTGGCAACATATGAATATTGAGGGGTATTAACATCGAGTCCTGACCTAGTCCTGGACCACTTTTCAGTTCTCCGCCAGCAAAATATTCTCCCCAACCGTAGCCAACGTGCCTCTTGTGAGTCAGTCCTTGCTTCTTGCCCTGTGTGGTCTGCCATGACCATTTCTGGGAAGTAGAAAAGGGCCTGGAGAAAGGGACTGAGCACCCAGGAAGAATGCTTTGCTAGGTAAGGGGAGTGGAAGGTCAGGGACACTCATGCACACACATTGGGAGCACGTAGGGAGGGCATCCTTTTAAAGGTATTTCTGTGTCATCTGGAACGAGCGCTTTCACCATGAGGACTTCAGGACTCGAGAAGGACTTGCATAGACTGGGACTTCCTAAAGTTTATTCTGCAGATGTTTCCTAAGCAGTGTCATGAGTGCGGTGTCATAGGTGGGAAATTTTCTGACCTCAAGGGGTGTACTGTCGGGGAGGCTTTGTCCCTGCTGCACCACTGGCTCTAACCCTCCCTTCCTCACTGTTGCTAACCTATTCACCTTTAAAGGTTGGCATGGGGATAAATATGGTGACACTGTGGAAGTGCTTGAAAAGCTGAGGCAGGTCTTGGCTGACATTGCTTGGAGGACCGCTATGATCCCTGAAACGAGGCCAGCGAAGCACCCAGTCTGGAGCTTTGGGTACTCACACCTGTAGTTACTCTGGCCTGCCACTAGATGTCAGCGATGTGCAGGAGGGGGCAGGGAGCTGCGAGTGTGTGCTTTTTGACAAAGTTGTGAAAAGTGCAAAATAACTGCTTACCATGTGCTAGATGCCATTCTAAGTGTATCTGTTATGTTCTCTAATGCTCACAGGAACCCTATGATTCAAGGGTCGCACACAAAAGCTCTCACCCCCATTTTACTGATGAAGAAACAGGTGCTCAGCAAGGGGAGGGAGCTCACTGGCAGTCTCCCCCGCTCCGTGTGAGTGTACCCGGTCAAGGCAGCTAAGGAGATTAAAACAGCCCTGGTATGAAAGAGTGATCAACTAGGGGGCCCTTTACTGCTACCAAACTGCTGTGACAGCTTCTCCCATTTTGGGGCAGCCAGCGGCTACACAAATGCACAGAAGCCAGAAGGCTCGGCAGTCATCAGAACCCCTGTGGATGCCATGAGGTTGCAGTACAGATGTTCATTAGACGGATATGCTTTTCAGCCACATGGCAGGAGGAGGACTGTCTGTGCTCTTGGTCAGGTATGCTGGAAGCAGCAGTGGCTGTTGCCAACTTGGGCTTGCCATGAGGATTACAAAAAGGTCTCCGAGCCTTAACAAGCATGTAGGTGCCCAGGGTGTCAGCAGTGGAGGGCTCTAGTCCAATCCCTGTAAAGCTGTGCTGAAAAGTTAAAGGGGAGAGTGGGGAAGAGTTCATGGTGAAATTCAACTGGTAAAACTGTATGTAATAGTTGCAATGGATAGGTCTAATGATGACATCATTCATCTTTTGTTTTACTCCCAGGGGAGCAAGTGCCTGTGGGAGGGGAAGTGACTAGGTCAGGATCACACAGATGAAGAGGACACCAAGTCTCTAACCTGAACATTCACAGGCCTTGAATTCATGTCGTGGGGCATGACAAGGCAAAAGCCATGACCTGTGGCATGATGGGATGCTTCACAAAACACTGCCTTGCGAAGAAGAGAAGGGCTGGTGCAAGGCACTGGGGCTAGATCCCCACTGAAGAAAATCCCAGCATCACTCCCTCAAATGCAGCCTCTCCCAAGAGGGGAAGCTGGGTGGTGCTAGAAGCAAACCCAAGACTTCCTCACCCCCCAAAATAGCTGAGGGATAGGGCTGCTTAGACAGGAGGAGGGAAGTCTCAGAAGTCCTGTGAGATGACTCAAGTTCCTGTGGCCACAGGGTGAGTTACCAGCTGCAGGTTTTCGCTCAGCAGAAGAAAGGCTTATGTTTATACCAGTTAAGCAGTTTATAAGCCCATTTTTTTATATGTATCATCTCATTTAATCCAGACAGTCACTCTCCGAGGGAGCTTTTATCCCCCTATTACAGATGAGGACAGTGAAGGTCAGAGAAGTTCACTTATTTCCCCACATTCTAGAGTTGGGGCTTGAATCCAAGTATTTCTAGCTGCACCACTACGTTCTTTTGACACTGAAATTGCCCAGAAATGATGGGGATGACGTTCACAATGTTGTTGATAGCTGTGAGGGAGGACTTGTCCGCCATGTTTTGCAAATGGAGGCTTCTAAAGGTGCAGACACGGGGGTCTGGGCAGCTCAGGCCAGGGCAGCAGGCAGCCCTGGGGACTGACCGTTCCATGAGCTGAGAATATTCTCTGCACCTTGACAATTACGCGGAGTTCTTGGTAGACTTCACCAGTTATAGGATAAACCCTTCCCTTCCTCTCCTTGGGCTCAACCTTGATGCAGCCATTTTAGTTTATCTTGGGCCACTGTCTTCTTTGTTTCACTTAATTGTCTGTATATTTTTAAACAGTTTTTAACACTTGTATTTATTGCTTTTTAGAGAGAGAGAATTAAAGGAAGAGAGAGAGAAAGAGAAACATTGATTTTCGTTGCTCCCCTTTTCATGTACACATTGCTTGATTCTTGTATGTGCCCTGACCAGAAATCAGACCCGCAACCTTGGTGTACGGGGACGACGCTCTAGCCAACCGAGCTCCCCAGCCAGGCTTGTCTGTACATTTTAATGTTTTATTCGCTTGTGGTGGTTTAACTCAGAATTCCAGTCCAAGTGGTGTTCATTTATCAAGGCCTCTTAACTGTTTCGGATTCTGGCTTTAAAGAAAAAGGAACATATGAATGTAAGCTCAGTGAGAGTTTTTGGGTGAGAAGTATCATCTACTGTATCCCCAAGGTTGCCAAAGGGTGTTGAGACAGATCCGCACATTCACTATTCTGTAACATTTTGGAAATGCCACCCTGAGTGTTGATTTTTCTATTCTCAGCTTACAGGGCAAAATGGTTTTCACTTCTTCTATTTATTTTTGGAGAATGTTCGGGGGAAGAAGAAATTCCTTTGGCATATTTTGAAAAGGACAAAAATACAACCTAGCTTTTGTGTGGAGGAAATGTGGGAAATTTCAGTTTCCAAATATCTGCGCTGGAGGAAGCAAGCTAAACTTTGAGGCTTGGTTCCTGGGTTCTGGGCCCAAAGGAAGGGATGCCTGGCAGGGGCTGAGCTGCCCTGGAGAGTCAGTGAGCGAGTCACGAGTCACGTGAGAAAGTGCCAGAGCAACTTTCGGTTCCTTCCTGAGCCTCTGGGGTCACAGACTCCAGCAGCGACAAAGAACCTCTCTTTGTCAACCTTATGTATCCAAAGAAAAGAAAACATACCCAAGCGGGGGAAGCCTCTCCGGCAGGTTAACTCCTTCAGCCCACTTCGACGAGGCAGCACGGAGAGGAAGGCTGGCTCCTGGACACCAGGGCCTTCAGATCCGCACAGCTGACGACCGGTCCGACCTTCACCAGCCAGCCCGCCTCCGCTGCCTTATCTGCAAAATGGGCACAGCCGGACCCCTCTCTCAGCGGTTGTTGGGAGGACCACTGAGATGATGAGTGTAATAACTGCTTCTTAGTTAGCATGTACTCAACGAATATTAGTTCTTGCTGTTGTTAGATTTGTCTCTGGAAATGTATTTAATCATATCCAGGAAAAATTTAAAATGCGTGTGTGCATGTGTGCCCCCGCGCACCCACGCGAGGATTAGTCTTCCAAGAAAAGGGATTTAAGTGTGTGAGAAAGGAGCAAGTTGTTCCCTTAGAGACTGGGATATCCTGGGAAAATTTCTATAAGTTGCTGAGAGTATGTCTTCTCATTGCCACAATTATTCAAGAAACAGAGAAGAAGTCAGCCAGTGGTCCAGCTGTTGACTTGACTGGGCTGTAGGTCCATATGTTTGGCGGGGTTCAGCCTTCTGGCATCCCAGCCTTGGAATGGCTGCCCTGGGTGCCTTCCAGACAGCTGCTTTGCTGTCCTGAAGAAACCGCACGGGGGAGGTCTGAGGCACAGCAGGGGAAGGGGAATCTTGGCACTTTCCTGATTTGGGTGGGACTTGAAGGCAATAGAAACCCAAACTGCAGTGGATGGGGGATTCCTTAGGGGTCTGAGCTCTTGGACTGACTGTCCGGGTTGATGAGCTCCATCTGGAAGTCTCCCCCTTGTAATAGCAGCACGAGCAGCTTTACCCAGCACTTTGGCAAGACGTCATCCCGATCCACGTCCTTGTTGAGTCAGTAGCCTTTCTCTTCATTGGCTGTGGACTTGGTATTAGCCCCATGTTGCACACCTAGGGAACAGGGCAGTTGTGACAGTGAATATTTGTTGATTGCTTACCATGAGCCAGCATAGTGCTAGGTGCTCCTTGAGGGTGAAGCTTGTCACAGTGGGTCCCTGAGGTAGGTAGGCAGTATCCCCATTTTGCAAAATAGGAAACAGACCCAGAGAGGTTAAGTTACTTGTGGATAGTCACACAGCTGGTAAGAGGCAGCACTGGGATCCAGACCCAGTCTCTGACTCTTTAAAATCCACACTTGTAACCCCTACCATGTGCATTGTTGTCTTGAAGGGAGTCAACCATCTGGCAGAGAAACAAAGATGGCAGTCATACCGCACATCATAGACCCCCTGTGGGTAACCCAGGCTGGCACATTGTTAGAGGCTAGATGCTGCAATGGGAGCATAGGGACCTTACAAGCAAATACAGCCCAATTGAGCCCTAGCTATACTACTTAATTATTGTGAGGGCATTAAGCCCTTTGGGCTTTTGCAAATCAGATAAAAATACTGACTTTGCCAGGTTACTGAGAGAAATTGTGATAACTGGGTGCCCTGCCACCTCCTAGGAGAGTGTCTTCAAATGGCAGCTGGTACTATGGTTGCTGGAAAGCTAGAGCTTCAGTGAGCAGTGGGGAGAGTCCTCCCCTCCCATTAGGAAAACCAGGTTGGTCACTGTAGGGACCTCAAGCTAGAAGAGACCTCACAAGGTCACCAGGCCCGTGGCTGTCCTGGCAGGCTGCAGGCCCGGACATCGGCCCTGGCAAGGGAGCTCGTCCTGGCTTATAAACTCCCCAGGGATGAGTAATACAGTCTCCTCTCATCACTCGTTGGAGCTCAGAGAAGAACTTGGAAGAGTGTAGAGGAATGTCTGCTTCCTATTAAAGATGTAAGTTGTAGGTTTTGTCTTTGTTGGTCCAGGAAGACCTGCTGAGTGTGGGATTCTGCACAAGGAAGCCAAGTACCAGAAGCAGTTTTGGTGTCAGGCCTGGGTTTGCATCCTGTCCCTACTGCTCATCACCTGGGCACCTCCCTTGCCCTCTCTTAGCTTCCACTTCCTCCAATAAAAAGGGGAAGGTTCTAGCTCCCAGGAAAGAACGGTTGTCATGAGGACTGAAGACTGGCTATAGGGCTGCTTCTGCAGACAGAGCTTTCTGTCCGCAGACTGGCCCCATTTCCAGGAGTATCCTGGCCCTCTTCCCTCACCCCCTCGTCCCATCCCCTATTAGGCAGGACCAAAAATGCCCACGCTGACCCAAGAGCTTAGAGATGGACACATTTCCCACCAGGCATGGCTGATTCCAAACCATCTTGCAGGGGAGAAGGAACAGATCGGGCCCCAAGCCCGGGCCGACCTCAGATGCCTTGAGCCATCCTTGGACTAATGAATGAACAGCTTGGAGCTGGTGCAGACGCTGTATATGGGAGAGCCTGGAGCCACTGGCCACCTTGTAAATCAGGCGCTGGCCTTTGCAGCTTCTGCAGGCTCCCTGGGAGAGCCCGAGCAGCTCGATCTTCCTGCAGCAGGAGCCCCCCCACTGCACTCCCGCCCAGTGTGGAGTCTCCAGAAGTGACTGGGGCCTGACTTACGGAGGTCTCTGATAGCAACAGCCAGCCTGGGAGGGTAGGCCCAGGAAAGAATGAGTACGCCCTATGACCTGGCCTCCCAGGCTGGGGAGACAGTCAGAGCTACCCTGGAGAGAGGACCACCTCCCGCTGGGCCTGTGCAGCCAGCATCCCCAACCCTCACGAGAATTTGAACCTCCTTGCTGAAAAGATTCATCTCTTCCCTCCAGAGTCCCTTCAGAAAAGAGTCAGGGGAGGGTTGGCCACCAAACCCGGTGCCCTAGGGGAGAGAGTCATGGTACATGGATTTGGGCTCAGAGTCACACCTGAGTCCATGTCCCAGCCATTTCCTAGGTGTGTGGCTTTGGACAAGTCTTTTCACACTCCTGAGCCTCAGCTTCTTAGCCTGCCACATGGAATTATTAAAGTAGCACTGGTGTAGATTTGGTGCGAGGAATCAGTGAGCTACCTACCCTATGTGAGGCACTGTGGTCAGCACAGTATAGGCTCTCAGGGGTTGCTCTCTCCCTTCCTTTCTCCTCCCTCAGTTCAGACACCCAGGACACCTGGCTCCAGACCGCACGCTCAGGTCATCGTGCAGGCCCGTGCTCTCCCGGCGGGGATCTGTACCTGTTCTCTGACCTTCCCACGCTTCTGGACCAGCACCGTCGTCAGAATTTTTTGACAGGATGAAAATGTTCTGTGTCAGCACAGTCCAGTACGGCAACCACTAGTCACCTGTGGCTTTTGTACTTTTAAAATGTGGCTCGCGTGACTGAGGAAGTGAATTTTATTTTATTTTAATTATAAATTTAAATTTAACTAGCTACACATGGCTAGCGGCTTCCATGTTGGACAGCATAGTCTTGGCTTGGCTTGGCACTGTCTCAGGTATATGACCTTGGGCAAGTCCTGTCCCCTCTCCGCACTTTCAGTCTCTTCATCTGTAAAATGAGGGCAGTTGGTAGAGCTAAACGAGGCAAGGAGTGTGCGTCATTCGGTGGACGCACATCTTTCATGTGATTATGTAGAGTTCATCGAGTTGAGGGAATGGAGGCTCTGTGAGGAGAAGGCACGATCCCTGTCACTGGTACAATTGTGCCGAGGAGATCTGTACCTTTGAAACAGAGACGGTACAGTCCCAACCCTGCCCAAGCTTTTTCTCACCTCGGAGCTATTCCCGCTGTGGCTTTGCTCCAAAGGCTCTCTACATAGGACCATAACTAACTGATTTCAGGATCAGTATCTCCCCTCACTTTTCCGTCTTAGCAGCTTCTCCCTCAGAGTTTATTATTAGACAGCATCTGGTTAGAAGCTGCAGCCACCATGTAGGAGAAAGGATGGGGTGTGAGCAGGGCCGGTGCCTCATGAATGGGGGATGTGGAAAAGGACAGTGAATCCACTCCACCATCCTTACAAAGTGATTTTTGGTCTTCATACCTCTCACTTCATGGTCCCAGACAGCCACCAGAGCTCACATGTTACCACCACATTTAAGACAAGAATAAGAAAATGAGCGGGATCACCTACAGCCTTCCCAAAAGCTCCCTCAGCCAGGGGACTTCCTTTTTCATCTTATTGGCCAGAACTGGGTCACATGGTCACAATTAGCTGCAAAGGAGGCTGGGAAATGGAGTATGTCTGGCAGAGAAGACAGTGTTGAGCCAATAAAGAGGATTAATAATATTAGTATAAGGGCTCATGTCTGACCTTTTTGGTTATGAATAGATGTTATTTGTTTGGCTGTTAGGTGAATTAGACATGGTTGAATTGCTACCAGGAAGATATTAATTAATCAGTTGGCTGATGGAAATAGAAGAATGGGAAATATAATAATTTGTCTGATTGCCTTAGCCAAATCATGATTTGTTGCCCAGGGCTGACCATGTGGAGTTTCCAAACAAAACTGGGCTTTTGTTAGTCTGGAAACGGGACAGAATATGTGTTTGCGGTTGACCACTAATAATCAGTGTGACCCTTGCACAGTTAGTATAGGGCTGTACAATTTACCAGGCACTTTTGACTGATGATTCTTTTTGAGCCTCTCAAGTTAGTGAGACCGTGCAGGGACTGTAATCCTCGTGTCACAGATGCGGAAAATGAGGCTCTAAGAGGTAAAGCGACTGAGCTAGAAAGCAGTAGATGCTGGTTCTCTAAACTCTCACAATGCCTCCTGTGAGCTGGGAAGATAAGTTCTGCTGGGGGAAGGGATGAGAAGTCATTTACCTTTATATCGCAAATAGGTGGCGCACAGGTGGTTCAGTGATAGAATTCTCGCCTGCCAAACATCAAGCTCCACGGCCTGGCCTAAAAAGTAGGTATTCAGTACGTGTCACATGGACATATTAATTAATGTATTACTTTAATTAATGAATTACTCCTCATTCCTGTCACTGCAGACCGTAATCAATTTATTAACTTGACCCTTGGAGCACAGGATGGGAGTAATCAGAGTTGGCCACCTACCATGTACTCTTCCGTCAAAACGAAGCAGCGTCATTCTTTCGAGGCCCACCTGGCTGTCAGCACGTCGTGTCCTACCACTCATGCTGGCCATGTGGGAAGACGGGGGCCCAGTGGAGAGGAGCCGCTCTGGCCAGGAAATGGGGAGGGGAGCTGGGTTCACACTCATGACTCCGCCTGCTGAGAACTTAGTCCAGAAGCCAGGGATACTCTCCCAGGAGGCCGTGAGGAGGTCTTTTGGGAAAGCGAGAAGAAGGAGGGAGAGCCACTGACCATTTTCCCAAAGAGTAAAGCCGCCTGGTGCCATCGGCCTCGAAAAACTCAGCTCAGTCAGCATCCCATTCATTGCCACCAACCGGTATCCAGAATATGTACTTGCGCTCATTACTTTAAAAGCCAGTCCCTCCCACCAGTCAGGGTGCTCCTCGAGACAGACTCTGAATTCATCCCCAGGGACTGGCAGCACAGGGGCTGGAATGGATGAACGGATGTAAAAGAGGAAATAGGTCATAGGAATCACCTCGGGGTCTAGTTACAGATTCCGGCTGAGTAGGGCTCAGGTGGGGCCTGAGATCCTGATTTCTAATAAAGCTCCAGGTAATGCCGATACCACTCATCTGCGGTTCAAAGCCACACTTTGAGTAGCAAGGCTCCCGGCACGACGGAGCTAGTGAAATGTTTGGAGCCTGGACATGATTATAGTCCAATTTGCTTCTTAGAAAAATCGCCCCGAAAGCTGCGAAGAAGTTGCAGTAGGATAGAAGAATGCAGACAGGGTGAGAGATTTATTTTTTTCTTTATCGCCAACATCTGGAATGGTGTCTGGATCATAACTTGTTTTTGGCCAAGGACCTGATTCCTCAGATGAACTCCTAAATGGAGGTCTAGTAGGCACATCAAATAAAAACCAATTCCATACCTGGCTGACGCAGGGGTTGCGGGCCTGGTACCCTACTCCTTTCCCTTCTTGCAGATTCACACGCCCGCCTCCAGACTCTCGAAATCATCAGGTGGCCCAAGACGCAGCTTGACTTTCTCCCCTGCTGCCAAGCTGGGTAAAGCAACCCTTCCGCAGGACCTTACTGGGCGTTATCTGACTCTGACTCAGTTTCTCCCATGAGACAGGGCAGGCTTTCAGGATAGGGCCATGAAAGAAGACCGTCTCTGAATCCTCATGCCGAGCCCAGGGACCTGGTTAAACAAGGGGCTCAGGAAATGATAATGGGCAGGAGTGAGCCAGCAAGTCCCAAGAGAAGGGCTTGAGTCCCCAGAACCCCAGACACATGGTCCTGTCGCTCCCAAGCAGCAGAGGCAGTTGGGCAGCAGAGATGTGCAAGGGACGGGGTTGAGATGTGAGTAAAACAATTCCGGGTTCAGATCCCAGCTCGGGCGCTTACTGACTGCGCAAAGTTAGGTAAGTCCTGGGCGTCTCTGGGCCTTGGCTTCTCTTCAGTGAGATAGGAGTAACCAGTCCTCCCTTCAGAAGGACGCAATACAGAATGAGTGCGTTACTGGGCGCAAGAGTTGCTTTCTCACCCGTGTGCACCGCTCTCCCCCCGCTGCCCCTGCCAGCTCACAGCCCGCCTTTCTTCTGCACGAGTGTCTGTACATTGTATTTAAGCAGGAAACATCAGTCACGCTGACAAATCTCTGTGCCCCCAGGCCGTGTTCCTAGCCAGTTAGAGGCTTGGCATTTATTCTCAACTGCTTGTTGTTATATTTTTCAAATAGCCAAGTATTTAAATTTCATCAGCCTGAGTGCTCCTGCAGATTTGTAGCCCTCGTCCTGCACAGGCAGGTGTTCAGACAGCAGCTGCGGCCTAGTGGAAGCGACATTAGGCATCGGAACATTGGGATCACGTTCCAGCTCTGCTCTTTGCCTGCCGGGTGACCTTGGACACATCACTTCACTTATCGGAGCCTTAATTTCCACAACAAGTATAAGAAATATTTGCATAGTGTTTCATGGCTTCGAAGCCACATCCACCTGCTCCTGTGACAATCCAGCCTTGGAGTATTACTGGCCTTCATCGAATCCATGATGTAACTCAAGAAATTGACACCCGCCGAAACCGTGTGACTTAGGGCAGATCCTTGTCCCTTCTGAGCCTCAGGTTATAGAAAATGGCAACAATTTGGCAAATAAGGATCATCAGACACATTTCAGGTGCCCAATAAAATAAGAGCTGCTGTTCGTGTTCATCATTTATGTACTATTGCCATTGGCCCAGGGTCACAAAGCCAGGTCTCAGAGCTGGCTCTCCCGAGCCAGAGCCCCACGCTCCTGCCTGCCTGCCCCGCTTCCCTGTAGTAATGAGGATGTAAAACGTACTTCTCAGGGCAGGAGAGGGTTAGCATGATTGGTAGAGCTGTGTAAACTGTAAAGTGCCAGGTCCAGGAAAGGCCCTAGAGTTATGTTTTCTCAGTGTAGCCCCAGGGCCTCTCCCTCTGGGAAGGTAAATTCAATTGCTTGTCACAGGCTGTGAATTTTAAGCCTGGACTTTTTCTAGACTGTGCTAAAAATTATTCTACAGGCCCTTCCCATTTGCTTCCTAGCTCAAGGCTCTGATTTAAACACCCTTCTCTTGCACCCATGGGAAGGGAAGAGAGGGGAAAGGCAGCAGGCTCCTCCCCACCCACCTCCCCCCGTCAGTCCGAAGGGCAGGCGATTCTGGGAGGTCAGGCAAATGGGGGGTTTCTGCCTTCTGACCTATTTGTGGGGCCTGGTCCCCCTGGGGGCTAATCCCTGCATTGTGATGCCCCCTTGGAACAGAGGCAGAGCCTTAGCCAATTAAAACCCTCTCTTCAAAGAGGATTCAGGTTTCCCGGAAATCAGGGGCCGGCACAGCGACTGACCATTGCACAGGTCATCATTTCAGGGACCGCTCGTCTCTCCGCCCCCGCCGACCTGCTCTGGGGGAGGGCCGGCGCCCTGGTCTGAGAAGACTCCGTCAAATGTTCCCTCTCCAGGCCCCCAGATGACCATGCGGCCACCTGGAGAGGCAGGCGGGATGAGGCCTGGAATGCCTTGTCCATGGCTCATACACAGTAAATGCAGTGCTCAGATTCAAAGTGGAACAAACCTTTTCAAAACTGGTCTCCTTTCTGCTCTGGCCAGGTGGCTGTGTTGGTTGGAGCATCATCCCATACACCAAAAGGCTGCACATTCAATCCTAGGTCAGGGCTCATACGGGAGGCAACCAATCTCGCGCGCTCTCTCTCTCTCTCTCTCTCCCCCCCCCCCCCCCCCCCCCACCCCCGCCTCTCTCCCGCCCTGTTCCTCTGTCTGTAAAATCAATAAACATATCCTTGGGGGAGGATTAAAAAAAAAAACAAGTGTCCTTTCTGTTTTTCTGGGACAAGAATCATACCCTTGTCACGTTTCATCTAAGCACAGACCTGGGCACACAATGGGCTCCTAGTAAATATTCGCCGTGACTAAATTAATGAATGAATAATGCTAAGCGGGGCCATTCATGTCTTTTTTGTTAACTTCATTTATTTATTTAAGAGAGGGGAAGGGAGGAAGAAAGGGAGAGAATCCTCGATGTGAGAGAGAAACATCCATCGGTTGCCTCTCCTACACACCCTGACCAGGGACCAAACCCGCAACCTAGGCATGTGCCCTGACCAGGAATCAAAACAGCAACCCTTTGCTTTGTGGGATGACATCCGACCAAGTGAGCCACGCTGGTCTGGGCACAGGGCCATTCATGTCTTAATTGCAATGATACGAGTCGGGTATAGAAACCCCAAACTGCACCTGGGCCAGAATCAAATATACCTTAAAATAATAATAATAGTAGCAGTAGTGGTGGTGGTAATAATCATAATAATAGCCAAATGCTAAGCCTGTTCTAAGTTCTTTGCACATATGAACTCGTTCAATCCTCCCAATAACCTTACCTATCAGGTACAATTATTATCCTCACTTTAGATTGGAGGGGCGGAGAGGTTAAATAACGTGACCAGAGTGCACCACTGCGCAGAGACCGAGCTGGGGTTGGAACCCTAGCTCTTGATGCTCTTAGCTGCTTTCTGTCTGCTTTGTCTCTACCGGGGGCTGTCCTCATCTGCAGGCTGGAGGTGGCAATGGTCACACTGTGCCTACCTCACAGCATGGTGGTGTCTCAGTGACTTGGGAAATGTGAAAGGACTTTACATTAGAAGCCCCGTACTAGACAAATCTGGGTTGTTGCTGGCTAGCAGAGGCCGGGCGGGGCCCCGGATCCCATAACCCCTCTGAGGTCCAGCCCTGGAAAGAAGCAAGCACTTCCTCTCTTGGTTGGAGTAGCCTCAAAGACTGATACAGTTAACAATCCAAAAAAGCAGAATTAATGGAGTGACAGGCAGAGTTTTTAATGAAAACAGATTTAGGACTACAGTCAAGAGAACAAAGTGAGTGTCTGGCCGGGAAGTCAGACTGCAGTGACCCAGGTGTAACATTAGCCAGCAGAGGGCCAAGGGCCAGAGCTTCCCCATGGAGAAGACAGGCTCGGGGCCCCTTAAATCTGAGAGGCAGCTGCGGCCACCGAAGCCCCACAGGAGGCCAGCCTGGTGCCTGGGCAGCCTGGCGGTTTGTAGAAGAGCGTGACATCTGTCCTGTTCCTGTGGCTGCTGGGAAGGCAAACAGAGCCCCCTCAGCTGGAGCCTGGGGTTCAGGGAGCCAGAGTGGCTAAGGGCATCCTGAGAATGTCACCTCTGTGTGTTGAGCATCAGGGGAGAGGGAAGGGGGCACCTGGAACAGGAGAACTCGGAGCTTGGCGCTAACAACTTCTGGGCCCTCACTGAGGAACATGAGGCCCGGGCCCCCGGCTGAGGGCAGAGCTACTCAGCGTTCCTGTGTTTGCTTGGTGGTTTTGCGTTTGATTGCGGGCGCTCCCATGGGGATTTGGGGTTGGTTGGTACAAGTCCTCGTGGAGTTTGTGGTAACAGGCACCTCTGATCCCAGACACAGAGGTTCACACTGCAGAACATTGCAGCTCCAGCTGGGAGCTTGGTCTGATTGGAATCCCCTTAGCATGGGGATTGGCATTCCTTAAACATGTGGAAGTCATCCAGCAACATTCCCTCCTAACTGTGGGTTAGTTATTCATTTCCTTGTCTGTCTCCCCTCGGGATGCACAGAGAATTTAAGGCAGACCTTTGCACTTAGAGTCAAAAGACCTGGACTGCATCTAAGCCTGCCTTTTGTAGCTGTGTGACTTTAAAACAGTCTCTATCTACAATAATAGAGGATCATCACATAGCTACTCAGAGGTGTTCATTTATTCAGTTAGACATTATTTATTACGTGCCTACTATTTGCAAGGCTTGAAGTTTAAGATTTGATACTGAGACAAATGAACATGACCACCATCTTCTTAGAGCATATAATGAAGCGACTACTGAAATATAAATATAATATTGATAAGTTCCCCAAAAGAGAGGTCCAGGATGGTGGATTAAATTGTACAATAATGTAGAAGAAATTTATAAGCTCTGAAGTCCTGTTTAAATATCAGGCATTACCCTTACTGTCCTCATAACATTTCCTCTTACCTTTTAAGATACTTTAATGATCTGCGCCTCAGTATTCTCATCTATGAAATAGAAATTATAATAATACCTGTATTAGTTGCCCTTTCTATGTAACATGTCCCTGTAAATTTATCATAGTGGTTTAAAATGACCGTTTATTGGTTCCTGTTTCCGAGGCTCAGCAACTCGGGCTGGGCAGAGCTAGGCAGTTCAGCCGGTGTCCCCCAGTTCACTCATGTAGCTGCAATCTACGTGGGGCTGGTTGGCTTGGCCCTGTGTCTGCAGCAACAAGCCGGCCAGCCTGGTTCTCTTTATATGATGGATGTTTTCCAAAAATAGCAAGCTCAAATACTCAAAGGTTTTTCACGTCTGTGATTCGTGTCTGCTAATGTTCCCTCTGCCCCTTGACCAGTGCAGGGCACGCGGCCAGCCTTGGAGTCGGTGTGGGAGACTATACAACCAACAGTGTGGGTGCAGCGAGGCCACGTTACAGCAGCACTCTGCCACCTTCCTAACTTCCAGAGTTGTCCCGAGGACTTTGTAATAGATATGTGATGCTCCCCTGGTGGTGTTTACATCAATATCAGTGCCTGTGTATAGTAGATGCTTAAGAATTGGTAGGTGAATATGAATCCCAGCAGCTTGCTACCTTATTGGGAAAATAAAGGTATTGCATAGGAAATAAGTGACAAGCAACTGGCCAAAATCAGTATGTAAAATGGGGCACCATAGCTAGGAATTGTAAGATGCCCCAGCAGTTTCTGATAATGAGACTGTTTTCAGACTCTGTTTTGCAACCCTGGTGTTTTAAAGAGTGACATTGACCGAAGGACACTTTCCCTAAGATTGATGGCTCGATGGAAACGAAGTGGGTGGGAGCAGAATCAAGAGACTGCACATAAATATGTATCCTGGATAATAACATAACATTTACCTCTGCTGTTTGTTAAGTTTGTATTTATGTGCCAAGTATAGAGTTAAACATTTCCATTGACTGCCTCGTTTAAACTTCAAGACAACCCTGAAAAATGGGGTCAATACAATCCCCATTTTATAGATGAGGAAACTGAGGTTCAATGACTTTATTTGTCCAAAGTTGCCCTGGGAGTATATAATATGTTCAGGGTTCAAACTCAAATCTGCGTGACTCCAAAAACCTATTTTTAATTGAAACTTTTATTGAGGTCACCGTAGTTCACATGCAGTTGTAAAAACCAACACACAGACACCCTGGGCACCTTTTACCCACTTTTTCTCATTAGTAACATTTTGAAAAACTATAGTAAAAGCACAGATCACAACCAGGACATAAACATTTATAAACACCAATTATTTTCTTCCAATTTCCCCAGTCTTACTTGTGCTTATGTGTATGTGTTTTTACCTTTATACTGTTTTATCACCAGTAGCTCAGTGTATCCAGTCAAGATAGTAACCATTTTTTTCACCACAAGCACCCCTCACACTGCCCTTTCGTTGTCACCTCACCCCCTTCCCACCTCTGCCCCCTTAGCAAAGACTAGTCCATTCCCGATTTCTAAAACATTGTCCTTTCAAAAAATGTTCTCTAAATGGAATCACGGAGTATGTAACCTTTTGTGATTGGCTTTTTTCACTGAGCACAATGCCCCAGAGATTCATTTGTATTATTAATTCATTTATTTTTATCATTGAGTAGTACTCCGTGGTATTCCCCCGTTTATTTAACCATTCGCCTCTTGAAGGACATCTGGACCGTTCCCAACTGTTAGCCCTTACGAATGAGGCTTCTATGAACATTGTACAGATTTTTGCGTGAACATAAATTTTCATTTCTGAGGGATAAATGCCAAGAGTGCAGTTGCTTGGCTGTGCAGTAATTGCATGTTAAAATTTATAGGAAACTGCCAAACCGTTTTCCAGAGAGAAACCACTTTATATTTCGACCAGAAGTGTTACTCCTGTCAGAAGTGCACGGGCGAGCCGGTCGCTCCGCATCCTTGCGACCATTCAGAGTGACCACTATTCTTTATTTTAGCCATTGGGATAGGTGTGTGGTGATCCCGCGCTTTTCATTTGTGTCACCCTCATGGTGGCTTTCATTTGCATTTCCCCGATGATCAGTGATGCTTTTCGTGGGCATATTTGCCATCTGTACATCCTCCAGAGCAAAATGTCTGTTTATATCTTTTGGCCATTTTCTAATTGCATTGTTTGGGCTTTTTTACTGTTGATTCTAGATGCTAGATCTTTGTTGGATATGGGCTTGCAAATGGTTTCTCCCACCGCATAGCTCGTCTTTTCATCGTCTTCATGGATTCTTTCACAGAGCACAAGTTTGAATTTTGGTGAGGTCCAATTTATTGATGTTTCCTTTTTCAGGTTGTGCTTTTGATGGAAAGCGCGTGTTTTTTACCACTGTGCTTCGCCCTTTCCCGGAGCCAGAGGAGGGGAGATTTTGTTCCGGAGAAGAGGGAATAGGTGTGTCTGTGAGGTTCTAAGACGGAGTTAAGGCCAGCGGGAAGACTCTCGAAGGGAGCAAATTCAAGCTTTACTGTCAGAATGACCTCTCTGAGGCCAAGATTAGAGGATGAAGTGCGTTGGGACACCAAGCAAAGGCTGCTGGTGTCTGTGCAGACACACAGAGGGAGTCTCATTGTCACATGGATCTTGAGCAACTATGTCCTTCACGTCCCCATTGCACTCTAAGAACCTAGAGCTTGGTGTTGGAATTACCCCTGTACAAACAGGCATGTCTAACACATAATACCCTCACCCCCCGAAACTGTCTAGGTTGAGAAGTTTAGAAAGACTTTGAGTAGTCCTCCAGACCATTTCTAGTTCAGGGCAGATTGAACCAGCCTCGACAGGAAGTGGCCAGCAAAGCCGCAAGTCTGCAGTCATTCTTCGAGAGGTATGACACAACAGAGGCCAAAGGCTTGAGAGGGCCCAGCCCCATGGACCGGGTCAGCTCCTCACTCCCTGCGCCCGACCTTGGGGGCCAGCCGCATGGCTGCCTGCCCCACCTCCACCCCAGCAGCCTCTGCCTTTGCTCAGACTGCCAAGGAGAATCACTTTCTTGACGGCACTTAAGAGACGTAATTACCGATGGTGAAGTCCTTTGAGGCCTTGGATGAAAGAGATGAGAGCGGTAAGGCTTGATTAGGCGTGTAGAACCCTGGGCACAATTAACTCCGTGAGAGGCTGGCCCTGCCTTTATCTGTCTCCAGTTCTGTGTCACTTACAGCAGCTAATTATTGAAATAAAAATCGCCTGACCACCCAGCTTCTAGAAAGAGGGCCCTAATATCTATTAAGTCTGCCTTTAATTATTAGAAATGGCAGCAGTTTTAGGCAATTAGGGTTTTCCCATCATTATGAGCCTCTTTCTCTACTTTTTTGAGGCTTGAGTACACAGAAATGTTAAGTGAAAGTCTGCCAAAGCCATAGCTACCTTCCTTGCTTTCCTCCCGGACATCCCTGCCCGGGACACCTTAGCTAACAAGCTTTGTCTGCTGCCAGGACCGCTCTTGGCACCTCCCCAAGGCGCTTTGCTATCCTTGCGTCTTACAGAATGTTTGGTTCTTGACAGAGTTCTTTGAACCCATGGCGAGTGTGTGTGTGAATGTATGTTTGGGAGCACAAAGGCCACCCTCAGACCTGGATTACATGTCACCCCACCCCCACACCACCCCATGTTGCAGGAGAGAAAACTGAGGCCGTGGAAGGAAGGAAACACCACGGAGCTGATGGCTTTGGGGTCTGCACTTGCTGGATGTGGCCGTCAGCCAGTCACAGCCTCCCAAGCCTCAGCTCCCTCCTCTCTATAGACACAGAGCCCTGAGCAGTTCTGTAAAGGCCCATGCAGTTGCTACCTTCATAAATCTGGCAGCACACGTGAACGGAGGGAGTGAGTGATAAAACTAAGACTGTCGCCATTTACAGGAACCTTACCCTAGTGCCTGCGCCCTGTGGCACTGGGTTTCCCCTCACGGAGTGGAGGCTTCATGCGGGAGCCCCTGGTAATTGCAGATTAAATCTTGGACACAGTAGGGGATGTGCATTTAATCAGCCCAACGGTCTCGCCCCTCTCTCTGATTATCTCATAATATGGCCTCAGAACAAGCCCATAAAAAATCAGAAGTCTGTGTGGGGCCCTTGTGCACTTTTTGCAAAGAGTTAGCGCTCTAATAGCCTGGGCTTCAGGCTTTACCCTGGAATGGGTTTTCTAGGAAGAAGGAAAGGAGTCCCTTTCGGTGGGGGCTAAAGCAGAAGACCATTGTTCAAGCTGTTGTTCTTGAAGGAACTCAGTCCCAGCAGACAGCCAGCTCAACCAGAGGCCACCGCAGATGTGCCAAGAAATCCACATGAGGTTGGGCTGCCCTGTGCGAGTGCTGTGTTGGATGCAGGAAAGGCAGGATCATGGGGGATATTTCTACTGCACCAAGAGGTTCCCAGTGCTTCTGGCCAACCCCACATGAAAGACATGTGGACCTGCATGAGCACCCGCCTCTCCCTGTCCCCGGGCTAACTCCTGCTCAGCCTTTCAGCTCAGGTGTCACCTCCTTCAGGCAGCCTCTGCTGCCCACCTCACCGTAGCTAGTGTCCCCTCTCTGCCCTCAGACCGTCTCTGTCAGTTGCTCTTTGGTATTCACTGCGCTGAAATCACATGTAGATGTGTCTGTCCCTCTGACTTCATCTGGTCCAACCTCTTGTCCTCAAGTCCCGCCCTGGATCTTACAAAGCCTTATTGCATGGGAAAGAGGGTGCATGGAGGAATGAACCCGTGGAAAGGTCGCTGGAAAGGTGGGGGCTTGAAAATTGTAGGAACGATGATCAGTCTGAGAAAAAGACCGAAGGACACCACCACCAGCCCACTTTATAGATTTTTTTTAAAATATTTATTTCCTTTTAGAGAGAGGCGAAGAGAGGGAGAGATACACCCACACGCGAGAGAAACGTCGATCGGTTGCCTCTCGCATGCCCCATACCAGGGACCTGGCCCACAACCCAGGTATGTGCCCTGACTGGGAGTCAAACTGACGACCTTTCAGTTTGTGGGACAATGCTCAGCCCACTGAGCCACACCAGCCAGGGCTCATCTTTAGTCTTGCCAGGGTATAAACATTGGACTTATTTTCCGAGACCCCAAAGAGAACAGCTGAGGCCTACAGAAAGAAGCGAAGAGGAGGCAGGATTCCTGGTCAGGAAGCACAGTCAGAGACGTCCCTGGAGGCAGTAAAGGCCCCAGCTTTAGACATGGTGTGACCAACTGGCAAGGACGGGACCGAGGCCTTTCAAACATCGACGGTACGTGAACCGGCTGACTTTTGATGGTACTTTCCGTCATATAATAGTAAATACATTTTCTGGCACTGAGACGCCACCATTTGTGAAGGGGAATCGAGGGCTGGTAGATGGCTTCGGGAGGGGAAGAATGTAGATGGCGGACTCTGGGAAGCACAGCCCTTGTGCTGCCTGGCGCTGGCCAAGGGCTGGTCATGTCCCCGGCCCTGTGTGTCTCAACCCTTCGAGGGGCTGAGGCAGCTCTGAGGAGGGCTCGCCTGCTTGAGGTCGGAGGAACAGTGCCCGCACGGCAACCACCTGCCTTCAAACCCTGGCCGGTGACCAGCCCTCCAACAGAAGGGCAAGATGGCCCGTGAGGGCAGCAGCACCATCTGTCACCTGCCTGCCAGCTGCTGATTAGGGAAGTCCCCACAGCCAGGCTGGGCACATGGCCACACTCCACCCCGAGCCCAAGAAAGCCCTTTCCCGGGCCCACGGTGCTGCCCTTCTGTGTAGGGCACACTTTGAGAAGCAGTTGGAAAAGCATTCCTCCCAGGGGCTCAGGTCAGCTGCTAACTCATTTATCCAAGGAATTAACACCGCAAAAAAAAAAAAAAAGGAAAGGACACATAGAGTGTTTAAGCAAATTAGAATAAGGGATGACCTGGTTGGGAAGTAGTGTAGGGTCTGATTAAAACCTTGAGCCTTCGGGCCCTACAGACCCAGGCTCTGCCACATCTTTGCTGTGAGCCTCTGGGCAAGGTACTTAACCTCTTTAAATCCTGGCTTTTTCATCTATAAAATGAGAATGTTTTACGGTATGGTGAGGATTAAATGAGATAATGCTTGTAAAAAGCTTACCATTAGCCACCATTAATGTAACTACTGTCTGTTTGAATAGGCAAGGATTTTCCTGAAGTGACAGGGACAGAGAAATGTCCAACAGGGAGTACCAACTTGGGAGCCAGAGCTCCCAGATTCTAGCCTTGGCATATAGTGTGAACTTGAATGTCACTTTGCTACTCTGAACCTCAGTCTCCAAGTCTGTAGAGCGGGTATAACGATGCCTACTTCTCTGGTTTGAACAGCCCAACCCAGTACCATGCATAGAACAGGTGCCCTTTCTACCCCGTTCACTTTCATATCACACCAGGGTTTAAAACAAAGGACTTGCAAGACGAAACTTTGAAGGACCAAGGCAACGAAAAATGTATGATGATTTTACACACATAGACACACACACAGACGCTGTCCAGGGTTTATCTTTTATAAAACACATTTTAACTCTGAAATATTTATGGGCCCTTTTTGACACACAAAGAACTAAAAATATCACCATGTGCTTCTGTTAAGGGACACTTATCAACCTTCGGTCCAGTAGGAATTCAGTCAGTTTCTTGGTTGGTCCTGGCTATTTCTGAGGCTTCCAGGAAGCCCAGGGTGGGAACAGTCCCCATTTCCCCTGACACAGAGGAGGCTTAAGGTCGGTAAAGGCCCCGGGTGCGGAAGAAAATATCGGACCCCTTAAAAAAAAGAGAGAGAGACAAGGGAAAATGAAAATACACGCCTTCAGAAGTCAGGGCCCAGGGCGCACCCGGTGCGCCCGCCGTTAAATCCACCTCTGCCCCGAGAGATCTGGCAGGGGCAGAAGGGCCTCGGCAGAGCTGTACTTCTGATGAAGTCTCCCTGAGAATGTGCCAGGTTCTCGCCCCTCATAAATATTTCTGGAGCCCAGGCAAAGGGCCCAAGTTTGCTTCTTGAGTTTCTGCTTGCACATCAAAAGCTTTTGTTGCCCCATCTCCTCTCCTCTCCTCTCCTCTCCTGCAGTCCTACACCATTACCACTCTCCCAGCCCAGATCCTGCCCCCACCCCCACCCATCCGAGCCCCTGAGAAACAGCTGGCCCACGCACTCCCCGGGGATCTCAAGATCAAGGCTTCCCGCCACATGCACAATTGCATGTTGTTGTCCACTCACATTATAATCATTCATGGAAATTCCTTTTCTTTCTACCAGGCTGCTCACTCCTCACCTCTCAAGCTTTATCTTGAACCTCTCCCTCCCTGGAGTCTAGACTTCAGGGATGCCTGGGCCTGTCTGCTCCCACATGCGCTCACACCTCTGACTTTCATCCATGGTGTTACCTAGGGAGGTGTTTTTAAACTGTAGGTTGGCAACCCACCCATACTTCTATTTTAGTAGAATAGAGTGAAATAGAAAATGTCGGATTTCACTCTTGAGGAAAAAAGTTTGGTATCGTTTGTGGAATTTTTGTTTTAGTTAGAAATTTATAGATTCATGTGTGTACTGGATTGTGAAGTAAATGTCTTTTTACTATAGGCCAGAGAAATTGGAAAGCCACAGACATAGACTTCTTGTCTCTCCTCACCGCAGATCTACCTAGCCTGGCCTGCTTTTACATGACATCCTTGGGTCATGGTTCAGATGTCACTTTCTCTGGACAGTGGTCCCTTATTATATCTTTACCCCTGAGTCCACCGGGCCTGGCTTAGGGGGCCTCTGGTGACCTCCTCCGGCCTCCTTCCCTGTTTTGCTCACCCGCTGTCTTTCTAAAGCTCCAAGGAGTAGCCAGCTCCCTGGCCACGCCCACTGGGGCCTCACACAAGACTTGGAACAGCTGGGTAGGTCGGGTAGGTCGCAGTGTTGCGGGGAAGAGAGGAGGTGGGAGAAGGGGATGGAGGGGGAACGAGGGAGGCTCGGTGTGTTATCTCTGTGCTTCCTCCATAGCAGTTAGGACAGAAAAGGTCCTTAGCCATTATTTGTCAAATGAACTGACTTGTGGTACTAGGTGTGGAACATCTTCCTTCAGTTTTAAATATTCTCTTCTGGTTCAGATCCAGACCCTGGCGTGTAGTCTAGCGCAAGTCACCTTCTCTTTGCACTTGTCATCTCATTCGTAAAGTAAGAGAAAATATAGAATAAGAGGGTGCTGTCTAACCACATACTGCTGTAGGGATTAGAAATAATATGTACAAAGTCCCCGGCGCATGAGTAGATATTTGATCAACAGTAGGCGTTTTTACCGCATTGCCCCTTCTCCTGTCTGAAAGGTACCCAGACCACCGCCCCCTCTCTGTGTCTCTCGGGCCTCCTCACAGTCACACACCTGCTCAAACCTTCCAAATCCATCCAAGCCCAGCTCGGTGTAAAAAGAAACAAAAAACAAAATGTGGATTTTAGAGTCAGTCCCAGTACTGGCACTGGCTATGTGGATGAGATCAGTCTACTGGGGCCATTTAGCCTGCTCTCTCAGATGAGGAGTAACTAGGGCTCTTGTAGGTTCCATGAAAAGCACAGAGCACAGTGGTGCTTCCACGTTTCTGCCTTTGTCTTGTCCCGCGTCCACTCTCCTTCTCCATACACAGACCAGAAATGACCCCCATGTCCGCATGAGGAGCGACCTGTGAAACTGCCTGCAGTTCGCGCTTTATCGAAGCTCTCATCCTTGTTCCCTATGGCTGACACCTGAAGAGACAGTGAGTTGTCCCTGAGGGGCTGGCGTCCAGCTCATCTCTGGGCCCTGTGCCCAGCACAAGACTGGTCTATACCAGGGTGTGGAAATGAACTCTCCGAAGGCACCTTTGCGATGCTGGGGTTTTACCTGCAGAAGGGCTTCAGCAAGCCACGCCTCGAGAGCGGGCCAGGGTGTCACCCATCTCATGTACGTGGCCTATGCCAGCATCCTCCCTCGGGGGCCACAGGCCCTCAGTCATGGTTGTAAAGCTCCCTGGAGCCACAGTCAGACCCTTGTGCTTAGCCCAAGGCCTGTGATGACTGAGCTGCTAGTCATGTTCTTCAGGTGTTTGCTACTTGGCTTCCCAGAACATACGCAACTGCTTGATTTACTCTGTGTCTAAAGCAGCTATAGGACTTGTTGGTTGGAAATAACAATGAAGCAGTGGAGGTGATCACGGTGGCATTAATAGTAATAATTCTCCAGTCCCGTATGCCTGTAGGTGTAAGGTGCATTACAGTTTACAGAGCATCTAGCAAACCCAGTGTCCTGGGGTAAGGGACTTGCTCAGGGCCACACATCCAGAAAGTGGATGGCGACAGACCAGCTCCAAACCGGGAGCCCCTCCTGTCTATCAGTGAGCATGGCAGAGAGTTGTGGGACAGAAGGTTTGACAGTGAAGGGATCCAGCTCTTGATTCGGTTAGTGCCTGTGTGGTTTTAAGCCAGTTATTTAACTTCTCTAAGCTTTCAGTTCTTCATCCGTAAATGGGACCCATACACAGACTAGGAATGGCGACAACTAAATGGTGACATGTATCCAAAGCATGTCGCCCAGTGCCTGGCCTGTGGTATGCCCTGAGTGAGTGAGAGCTGTTGGTGTACTAGTTCGATGATGACGACGGTAACTATAATCACTGAAAGTGAACCAGAGAGTAAGAGGTGAAATTGCATCATAGATCAGGATCCCCACAGGCAACAGAATTCATCCCAGGTGGTTTAAATGAACAGACTTGGTTAAAAAGATACAGGTGTAGGCAGGTGAAGGCAGCCAGCCAGGATGGTGGGACACCCAGGGTCTGTCTGCTGCAGGAAACTGGGACACCCCAGGCCTAGACAAGGGAGGGCAGGGAAGGATGTTTGCAGAGCCCCGTTAGGAGCTGGAGGCCTGGAAGCGGGGCCACCTGGTGGGAGATGGAGTGGGCGAAGGACTGCAAAGCCAGGAGAGAGCAGGGAAGCAGCACCCTCGCCTCTCTCCTACACCCTTCTGCCCCCAGCTCCTTCCCTGGGGGGCGGGAGGGGAGCGCAGTGACCAGCATATACAGAGTGAGAGTGAGGATGTCTGAGATAAGGCCGGCAGCTCTGTGGGGCAGACATAGAACGGGCCTGGGAGAGAGGCGAGCTGGGGTGGCAGGCTGTTCCGTGGGCTGTGGGAAGAAGTGGAGGGGGTGAGGAGGAGTGAGGTTAATGGGTTCAGGGGCAGTGGGGAACCACTGGGCAGCAGGTAAGGAGAAACTGATATGTTTAAATACATTGTGCCAGTGTTTCTGTCTCCCCAGCCCATGGATAGGGGTCCCAGCATCTGAGCTAGACACCTTTCTCCAGCATTTCTCCCCTCCTCCTGCTGGGGTCTCAGCATCACTGTCCTGCAGAGAGACCCTTGCTCCGGGGAGCTTCTCCCCACTGTCACATCTTACATCCCAACCCCTTCTTTCTCTCTGTAGTAAAGGCCGAGTCAAATGTGAACGATGACCAACCACGCATCTGTTCGAAAAAAAATAAATACTTACTGAATTACTTGATAAGCCTAAAATGGGAAAAGGTGAAGAGGAAATGGGAGCAAGGCAAATGTTTTCCCTGCCTCTGCCTTGTGACAAGGAAGACATGGGTTTTGGGCTGTGTTCTTAATAATTTGCAGCTGCTGAGTCTTTGCCTTGAAGCCAGCGTCTTCAGTCAGCAGGCACATACTGATAAGAAGACAGTCACCCACCAATTTAACAGCCTAAAATGTGTCTCAGCCTTATTAACATATGTTTCTGAGGGGCTGTTTCTTCTCCAGTTATAACTGACACCTAGCTAGAGACTTCTAAAGTGTGCTTTTTAAAAATAAAATGTGGTGGTTTTTTTTCTGATGGTAATAATGGCTAACATATATTCAGCACCCATATGTATCAGCAACCATATGTTCCAGGGACATGTATTACGTCATTTAATCCTCAGAACAACCCCAAGAGGTTGATACTATTTTACAGATGAGGAGACTGAAGCACAGCGTGGTTAAATAACTTGTCCTAAGTCACACAGCTGCTAAGTGGGGGCATATACTTCAAACCCAAGCTGCCTTGAAAGTTTTAAAGAATGCTTCTAAGCAATGCATTTAATTCCATCTTAGATGTACCTTATACATATTTATCTAAGTTGAACTACCAATATTTTATATTACTTAAGACTGTTAAGAATTAAAGTTTACTCATTTATTTACCCTGCGGATATTTAATGAGTTCTGTGAATGCCAGGCCTGCCCTCACAGAACTGCAGTCCAGGAGAGAGGCAGATATCTAGTTAGGTGGGTACCCTCTGATGGAACGACATGCACAAAGGTGGAGAGATCACAGAATTTAATGTCCAGAAAGTGGCTCAGTGAGGTGGAAGTGAGACAGGCCGGACATAGAACAGCATTTTCACCAAGAAACTGGCATTCACCCAGAAGGCTCTGCAGGGCTGCTAGAGGGGCATAAGCAAGGCAGTGGCGTGATCTGGGCTTAGGAAGTTCACCTGGCACAGCGAATGAAGGCAATACTTTCTAGCCGTTATATCCACATGCTGAGCTCAACTGCTTAGATCAGAACCGTGGCTCCACCACTCATGAGCTGTGTGATCTTGGACAGGGTACTTCACCTTGCAATTTCTCACCTGCGATTTGCAGACATAGTCCTATATCACTGGATTAAAGTGAAAATTAAAATGTTTCCACATACAGTATTAGTAAAAGTAAGTACTCAGCAAGTATTAGCTACTATTAATATTATATTGGCTATTATCAATACCATTATTAATATTGTGAATTATTAGCGACCACTATTAATAATGGCTAACATTACTTGAGTGCTTACACTTATTACCAACATTGTCACCCAGGGATGGCTTGGAGGTAAAAGGCCAGAGGTCACAGGCGCCAGACAGCAGTTACCATAAATCCTCATCCAAATTACACCAGAACAGTGCTTTGGGTCAAAAGCTATTACTGAGTCATCAATTTTGGAAGTCATAATCAGCCTTTTAAAAAAAATTTAAAGAGAATGAAATAGGAAATGTCAGAGTGCACTGCTCATTCTACAATAACTTTAGTGTGAATCCTATTTCCATTTTATATATTTAAACGCACACTCACATACATAAATGTGTGTTCAGGTCACAATGTGAGATGTTTTTCAAATTATGAAAAACAGACCCTGGAGCAGAAGGTGGCATCACCGGTATTCCCTGTGTCCTCCCCTCGGGCACTCAGAGCACCGTCATCTTGTCAGCCCATGCCAAGAGGTCAGACCTCAGAGGTCTTGGTTTGGGCCCCAATAAGGGATTTGATTTCTGTGTATCCTAAGTCACACTCCTGTCCCAGCACTAGTTTCCAGGAGTGTTTTGAGAATTGGGTCTCCCATGTTGATTGGCTCTTGTCACAACTCTAAGACTCTGTCACCTGTTTAGTAATAATGCTGGCTTTGCCACTAACTCACCGTGTGGCCTTGGGCGGGCGGCTGCATGGCTGTGCGTCGCTGTCGCTCCATGTATAAACAGGGCTGAAAATCATTGTCTTATGTGCTTCATGGTCATTATGAGGCACCAATAAAATTACAAATGTTTGCACTCTTTTAAAATCATGGACAATGTGTAAAGGAAAGTCTACAGTAGATACTTGGGAGCCATGATGAATCCCAAGACACCGAGTGGTAACCTCAGACATTCCCTTGCTGAGCAAAGCAATGCAGCTTTTCAGATTGAGGACATATGGAGCTGTTCAAGTGGATCTAGAAAACTCTTTAAGGAGGACAGAGTTTGCATTGGAGCCAAGGCAAGACCTGCCCAGGAGAGCCTCTGGGGTTTTGGGAGGGAAGAGAGCATCTTCAGACCAATGGGATGCGTCAAATGTCCATGATTAAAGGTAGAACTTGGAAACCGCTAGTCCTCAGACCAAAATGACTCATCAGTATATTTTTTTGGCCTGTAAATTATTTTGAAATTATAAAAAATAATAATGGATAGCATTTAAAAGTCATACATTTTACATCTCAGTCCAAATTTCCAGCATGTCTTAAAAATTCACAAGACACCCTGCACACCTCCATCATGGCATTAGCAGGCACTGGGTAGCCGCTGGCCTCTTGGACAGGCCCACCTTCCCGTCTGCAGTGGCCTGACCCCCACATTGAGACCCCATGCCGTTACCGCAGCTCTCACTCTGTGGTCTCTCTAATGGGACAGTTACACAGCAGAATGTTTTGTATACCCATATGTTGCTCTGAGAAGTGGAACAATGAAAGAAAGAACTGGCTAGGTTGTATTTGTCCAGAAACATAAGAGCTCTCGTTACACATTGTGCAGATATTCTACTTTCCTTCTCTGCTGACCTGCTGGCTACTCCAGAGCCAAAGGGAAATATTTGGAAGGAAAAAGAGGGTGCTTTGACAGCTTTGAAAATCCTGGGGTGTCAGTCTAGGGCAAAAAGGTCAAGATGGGGGAAAGAGGAGAAAGGGAGATTAGGAGCTTCCCACCAATCAGATACCCTGACAACACTCATATGGCACAGGCACTGTAGCCTCCCCGGGTGGTGATGGTGCCACCGCTGAGATGGGGAGTCTGGAGGTGAGAGTCTGCATGGCGGTCAGAGCTAACTTAGCGAGAAGGACACTTTTGTGTAGTGAGAATGGGAGGAGGGGGGCATAATAGCATAGGAAAAGCTCAGGCTTTAGAGCCAGGCAGACCCGGGTCCAGGTTCTGGGTTTGTTACTTAGCACCTCGTGACCTTGAAGGAGGCTCGGAACCTCAGTTTTCTCCACGGTCAGATAGGGATTGGTTGGCCAGTTAATTAAGCCATTGTGTATTGGGTATGCCAGGATTCACTCGAGGTGCAACAGACCAGGAGTGAGCAAAACAGGTAAAGCCCATGGAGCTTATGCATTAGCTCCCATGCAGCTTATGTGTTAGTGGAAGAAAACAAACAATAAGCGAGTAATTAATTATCTGGTGGTGATAGTGTGGATTGGTTGTTTACACCTTGGATCATTTGATTTAATGAGATAATGAATGCAAAGTGCTTACCCCAAAATGAATGAATATACTCATTCATTTTACAAATTCTTAAGGAGCCACTGGTCCACGTCAGGCCCTGCAGCAGCTGGGACGTGAGGAGCGCAAACACGTGATTCCTATCTAGGAGAATTAGGAAAACTAGTGCCCTCTGGCCTTAGTTAGCTTTCTTGACACAGACCTCGCTGGAGGAACAGGCTGAGGCACTTCATGGTGAAAAGGTGGAGGAGCAAAAAGGCTTCTAGAGGCTCTAGGTGCAAGGACTCTTGTGCTACTTGTGGCTGTGTGGCCTCGGAGCCCCGCCCTCACCTCTCGCAGCCTGAGGACGGACCAGGCTATTGTCTTTGCTTCCTGGGGCTCAAGCTCGCGCCCTTTCTTTTCATTTCCCGGCTCCAGACCACTCAGCCTTGAGTGCGGCGAGGACCCTGTTCGTGGATGTGGAGGGGTGTGGGCCGGAGGCCATGGACGTGAAGGAGAGGAAGCCATACCGTTCGCTGACTCGGCGCCGCGACGCCGAGCGCCGCTACACCGGCTCCTCCGCGGACAGCGAGGAGAGCAAGGCCCCGCAGAAGTCCTACAGCTCCAGCGAGACCCTAAAGGCCTATGACCAGGACGCCCGCCTCGCTTACGGCAGCCGCATCAAGGACATGGTGCCTCAGGAGGCCGAGGAGTTCTGCCGCACAGGTGAGGACCGGCCGCGGGCAGCGCGGGCAGCGGCAGGTGTGCGCGCAGGTGTGCCCGCGGGCGTGGGCGCAGGGGCGCAGCAAGGCGGGTCGGGGCGCAGCGTCAACACCGAGTCTGCTATTTTGGGGCCATTATCCAGTCAAAACCTACCCTGTGATTCATTTTTAGTTCCTTCATTTTGAAGGTCACCCTGCTTTGTAGGCATAATGAGGTGGCTAGGAGCTGGGATCCGTGTGCTGTCAGACGGCTTGGGTTAGAGTTCAAAGCCTCAGGCTCTCTTCTCAGCCTCAGTCCTCACCCGCTGGGTGGGCATGTGTGGCCTCCCCACTGCACTGAATTTTTATGAGGACTAACGACATGACGTGTTTTGGCGGTAAGTTGATACCACCAAGTGCTGAATGTCTTAGTTATTAGTTTTGTCATTGGTTCATGTAATTATTCATTCAACAAACATAGCACCTTTTTGTGTCAAGCACTGTCCTAACCTTGAGTGGAAGCTGTTTCTGAGATAGACCTAAAAACTTAGTAATTTGGGGACAATCCTGGCTCCCACGCCTTCATTTCCTACACGCCGTAGTTACTAAAATCTATCCATCCTACTCCAGAATACCTTTCAAATTTCTCTCTCTTCTGCATCCCCTCTGCCACTGTTCCAGTTCAGGCCACTATCATTTCTCTGGAATGGTTGACCACAACTCTCTTGGCCCAGTGCTGCCCCCTGTGGACTATTCTCTGCACTGCAACTGGCATGAAGTTGGAAATGACTCCCCCCATTGCCCTTACCCTGAGCTCCTTAACCTGGCTTAGTAGGGCTTTCCCCAGTTAATTTTTCTTTTTGGGTTATTTTATTGCCTGCCTCTCCACCTCACCACCAACACTCCAGACCCACTGGACTGCTCATTATTTCCACACCTGCCATGATATATGTTCGCTACCCTGGTGCCTCTGTTTCCTGTTTTTCAGCCTGCAGTGCCTGAGCCTTCTTTGATGCTCGGTGGGCCCCTACCAGTTCCCGTGTGTTCACGCAGCACTCCCTTATTCAGCCCTGTCCACCCCCCTTCTACAGACAGGGTCAGCCAGGCATGATGCTGTGTGATTTATATATGTTTTGACACTGTTATTTAATCCTTATAATGCCACCAGGCTGAATCACTTGCCCAAGATCACAGAGGTAAGAAGAACTGGGCTCACACACACACATACACGCACACCCCCGTATAGCCTGACAGTCTACGGTGGCCTCCCCCACAGGCCTGGGTCCACATGAAAGCTCACTTGTTAGCAAGACTGCTTCTTAGGCTTGAAAGACGAGGGGCTTCCACTCTCTCCCAGCCTGTGGGTAAGAGCTAAAGCTCTGGCATCAGGCAGACCTGGATTTGAATTCTCGTGCTCCTACTGCTCCTACTCCCAGCTCCTTCCCTTGGGCAATGGGATGGTGGTCAGAAGTAATAAGGACTATAAATAAAGCACTTGACACAGTACCTGGCACAGAGCCGATGCTGCATAAAGGTTGCCTACTACTAATTGTCATCCCTGGTTCTCATTGAGGGGAAGGGACAAAATGGTATCAGAGACTTTCTTCAGCTCTGTCCTGCCCATGGTGATAGAGCGCAGTGAGCCCTGGCAGGGCCAGCTTGCCCTCGATGCCACCCTAGCACATGAGGATGCAGAAGGAGCCCCTTCTTATCTTTGAAATAACAAACAAGAAGCATTCTCATCTCACAGGCAGGTATGAGCATGGCCATTTACAAAGTACTCCCTCTCCCATTACCTCCCTAGATACGCAAAAATCCTGAGGGCAGCAGGTCATAGATGATCACCCCATTTTAAAAAGAAGAACATAGGCCCAGGCGATGTCACCAGCCCAAGAGTGCACAGCTAGATGTTGAGTGAGGTGGGAAGTCAGTCTGTACCTCAAGAAAGAGGCCAAAGAGACTTAAAGCAAACAGACGGGTGTCTCATGTTTGATAAAATAAATCTTCTAAACTCACACATCAGAGGGACCGGGCTGGCTCAACGGGCTCACTGAGCCCCTAGAGTTAGCCCTCCCCTTGCATTTCTCCAGCCCAGTCAGCGTATTCATATTGGCCCTGGGGCTGGCTGCTTAAGAAGGTATGCAGGGCAAGGCGTTTGGAAACCAATGCAGCCAGGGCTGTTCCTTGCAAATAAATTTGATTTTTCACTTAATGTAGCAGCCATTCTTCATAACGTGTGACCGGTCTCCCTGGAGAAGGCTGACCTGGAGAAGCAGGAATATGGGATGGGGGTGGTAAAACTCGCGGGGGGCGGGGGAGGGGCTGGACAGGACAGGCGTGGGGAAAGGAGATCAGGGGGAGGCACACTGGGCACGCAGGGAGTGTGGTGTGCATCAAGGGTGGAAGCAGACTGAGAGAATTGAGGCTCCAATTTGGAGTTTTCTTCTCCTTAGAATGAGAACAAAAGAGGAGGGCAGACTGGGCTAAGGCACATAGGGATGATATTCAAAATATGTAACATCTGGTCTGGCCCAGACCCTGGCCACTCAGAATGTCTTACTGGCCACGGGACAGCCCAGAGGCCCCTGCTGACATTAACCTTTTGGTAACCGCATCATGGAGAGACTGGGAGGCGATCTCATCACGGTGGGCGGGGGCATCGTGGGGAAGGGGCTGGTATAGGCAGAGCAGAGGTTGGGGGCACCGGGTACGAGGACGCTTGGGCATCAGTTATTGACCAAGCAGTGTGGAACTATTTCGTGACTTTAACCTCCTTGCTGGTGAGCACCACACCCCCACCCCACCTGGAAAAGGAGACCCATGGCCCTCCATTTAATGTAGCAGACATTTATTGGGCCCCTCTAAGTAGCAGATCGTTTTTTTTTTTCTGGGCATAGGGATTTAGAAATGAGCAAGGCATGGTCCCTGTCCCTGTTAAGGTCATCATCAGTGGAGGGGCCAGGCCCTGAATTCTGTGCCCGATGACTGGGGCCAGGGGCTTTCAGAGGGAGAAGCAGTAACTTCTGCACAGGGTGTGGGATTGGAGGAGACTCCACAGAGGAGGTGCCATCGGAGTTGGCGCTTCCTTCCTAAAGGCTCCCTACAGCTTCCTAAAGGCTGTAGAGGATTTGGGCTGGGGGGGGAAGGGGCCGCAGGAGGCGTCCAGGCAGAGGAGAGGCACGGCACGGTCAGCTCAAAGGGCAGCAGTGGGTGCGGGGGTGAGGGTCAGGCTGCTGGTGGAAAGATCCCCTCCTCAGCACGCTAACCAGGCTCACCTTGGTTTCCTCCCAGGAGCCAACTTCTCCCTACGTGAGCTGGGGCTCGGGGAGGTGACGCCACCTCATGGGACCCTGTACCGCACAGACATCGGCCTGCCCCACTGTGGCTACTCCATGGGGGCCAGCTCTGATGCCGATGTGGAGGCTGACACCGTGCTGTCCCCTGAGCACCCCGTGCGACTGTGGGGCCGGAGCACACGGTCCGGCCGCAGCTCCTGCCTGTCCAGCCGGGCCAACTCCAACCTCACGCTCACCGACACTGAGCACGAGAACACCGAGACCGGTGAGTGGTCTACTTAGCCTGCGCTGGGCACTGGGGACGTGGGACTGGGTTTTAATTACAACATTGATTGTTTGCTCCGTGGCCTGGGGCTCTGGCGAAGTTGATGAAAATTGCTTTGCTCTCAGTGGTCCAAAGTGAGAGCCTCTTGCACAGTCACATGAAATACCCACCAGTTGGAAACATGACAGAGATTGGGTCTCGGCTCTTTCTTTCCACATTAGGGAGACACCTAAGGGGTGAAGGGGCAGAGGAGCCAGGGCATCCTGGAACCCATCCCCGGCAGCTTGCCTGCTAGGGCGTGAGCCTCACCAATCCTGCCTGAGTTCTCCTCGTGCGGACTCCAGCCTGCAGGAGCTCAGCAGTCCTGGGCAATCGCCCTGGACGCTGCCCCACCCCAGTATCTTACGTTGATCAGAGGAAGGCTTCAAAACATGAACTTTCATGTTGGAGCAGCTTGAAACTTGAGGTTTTGCTTTAGCTTTCCCCATCTGCAGATTTGGGGGAGTACTGGCTGTTCTGGACTCCTTATACTACTCCTGTCTTTGCAGCCCCTTCTTCCAAGGCCTCCTTTCTGTGGTGGAGGAAAGGGAGTCTGGTTTCAGGATTTTCCTGCTTACTCTCAGACCCGAGGGGCTGTGAATTAGCTGCAGCCTGCAGTTTGTGTGTGCGTGTGTAGTGTGGGGTGGGATGAGTGGATCTCCCTTTCTCTTGTGCTTTGTACCCCACCCCTCCCTGGGCAGCTGTGCAGACCCAGGTCTGCACTGAGGAGGGTCCTACTGGAGCCTGGCAGCAAAGATTTAGGGAGGGTGGCAGAGACCAGGAACAGCCCCTCTGCCTGGGGGGGGCTCTTGCTTCTCAGAAGTCCAGTGAGGGGGCCTGTTGCTGCTCTGACCCCAAAGGTAGGAAGGAGGATGTGGGGAGGGCCGCCTGAATGAGAACGGCCAGAGCCAAGCCTGGCAGAAGGGCCCCCGGCCGGCTTCCAGCTCTAGCTTAAGAGTTGGAGGCTTAGGCGGATTAGTCCCTGAAAAGGATGTTCCAGCTGGGTTACACAGGATGCAATTCCAGATTTGGGATGGCGCAGCAGACCAGGTAAAGCCATGGTCAGATCTGGGAACTGTATCTCCTGAAAGAGTCAGGTGCAGCAGAGTTCTGACCGCTTTGCCACCCCTCCCAGATAACATGGGGCTTTTCCTGGGGAGCCCGCGCACCTGTCTGAGGGGAGGGAGGACAGCAGGCTCTGGACACTGGCTTGGCAGCGTTAGCCTCCCCTGATCCCAAACCAGCGCCCCGAGAGGGCCCAACCTGCTCAGCCCTTGAAGAGCTCCCCCTCTCTGCAGTGGGGAGCCATCCACACTCCCTCATCTACCGTATTTTGCCGTGTATAATGCATACATTTTGCCCAATTTTTTGAGGGAAAAATAAGGATACGCATTATATGTGGGTAGCACTAAGTCCATATCTATAGAAATGTTTTTAATTCTTTTATTTACACTTATGTGTTAACAGTATAACTCTAGAAAGCAATAACGATGCCCACATGCAAAATAATACCCTGGAATACAATAATCAGTTTTGTTTCTAAATATAAATAAATAAATAATTGAATGTAAAAGTTGAAAGATTCCCCCCCTCCCGCCCTGGAAGTTTGGGCCCAAAAATGTGGGTGCACGTTATACACAGCAAAATACGGTACCTTCCCACCGGGGCCTGAGACCAGCCAGCAGCCCCTCCTCACCCCGCAAGTTACCTTGCTCTGAACCGGAGCACCAGCATGATGTGTGAGGCCTGTACCGAGAAAATGATGTCTGACGAGGGGACAGGGCACTTCTCCTCCATTGCTGACCTGGGATGTGGCACCAGATAAGTTGGATCCTTTCTCTGGACTGACTCCAGTTTCCTCATCTATTAGATAAGTGATTTAAATGAAATCAGAATATACTGTATTCTGAGAATATTAATAGTTCTTGGATGGAGGAGGGGAATTACCCTGTGATCAAATATGTAGGAAACACTGGGTTAAAGGAATTTAAATCAGTTTCTCTGTGCAGCACTTTTCAGAGATTTTAAAGTATGTTAATGTGCATGCTAATGGATGAATTACCAAGGAGGGAGAGACGCAACATTCCCAAACTGATCCGAGCGTAGAGCCCTCTGTTCTCAAAGCACCTGCTTGCGCCCGCGTTCTAATGAACACTCTTCGGGTGTCACTGAGCTGAATGATCTGCTGACCCGTTCAGATCTAGGATTCTATAACTCTCGGCGCTTACATGAAGATGGAGGTGCACAAGAAGAAAAGGATGATAATAGCACGAACAGTTCATAGCTGTTTCTGATTATCAGACCCCAAGCCCAGTGCTAAATGCTTTAGTGATCTGATCTCATTGACTTTCTCTATAACCCTTTGACGTAGGTTTTATTATCCCCCCCGTCCCGCCCCCCGAACAAAATAAAGACACTGGAGCACCAATAGGTTCAGCAGCCCACATAGGTCACCCAGCCAGCAAGACAGGACTTGAACTCTGGCCTGTGTACCTCTAAAATCTTTACTCTTGTAGCCCTAGTTATGGTGAATTTCCTCTACGGCAAGCTTCTTGCCATGGTGACAAATGATCACTTTTTCATAAAGTCATGACAGAGTGAGGTGCACACCGCCCACATTATTGTATATTCCCTGAGAGCCGAATTACTGCTGAATTAAGCCTCTGTTGGGTGATAATGACACAGTCAATGAGCCTGAAGAGTCTCAGCCTTTGATAATGGGGACAGGGAAATGGCTGCCTGCCCCCCCTGGCCGCGCTCCCCCTCTCCTCCTGATGATCCATTTCTGCACTGCCCGCCGCACTCCGAGCCCCACTGCCCTCAGGGAAGGTGGGCGGGCAAAGGAGATGGGCATGGGAGTCTAACAGAGAGCCCCTGGCCTCTGCGTCCCTCCCAGACCTGGGCTCCCCAAACCCAGACACCCCTCGGTGCCCCTGCACTTGTCCACTTTCTCCCAGTGGGAAGTCGCATTAACAGCTTTGTTATACTTGCGTCTAAATGACAGTGACTCACACTGACAGTCAATGAGCCATAGGAATGGCTCCCTCTTATCCATTGATGAGGTTGACAGTACTCTTGCTCACACCATTGTCTCCTCAATTTAGAGGCCAGGACGGGCTCAGAGGGGTGAAGGGCACGCGGGCCTCATCAAGTTGACCTGGAGCCAGGCGCTGCTTCAGTCTGGCTCTTTCTCTTGCTCTCTTCTCCCTGTCCCCCAGCCTCTTCAGTCTTCCCCCCCAGACCCTCCTCTTTCCTCTATATTCACCCTACTGGCCTCCTTTCTCTGTGAGGAGAACTCAAATCATACCATCAGAACAGGGTTCAATTCCACAGGACATGTAAAGCAACGCATCGCAGTGTGGCCACTTTTCAGGAGTAGAGGGAAGACATACTGAGGGCCTACTGTGTGTCAAGCTGCTGCACATGTGCAATTGATTGCCTTGAATCCTCATGACAACACTGTGGTATTTCCATCTCCCAGATGGGAGAACTGAGACCCCAGAAAGTTCAACCGACCCACCAGAGATTGCACAGCCAGTGAGTCATCGAGTCAGCAAAGCTTGGATTTGAACTCAGATCTCTCTGATCCTGTGGCCTGAGCCCTTTGTCGGGTTCCATTTGAATCATCGAACGTGTTGGACTTCCAGCTGAGGCCACCAAAAATGTGTGACCAGGTTCTCAGAGCTCCTTACCAGATGCAAACGCAAAGCACAATCCCCAGAAACTTCCAGCCCCAGGAACCGGACTCTGCCTCCACCCACACCCGGCCTTGTATTAGTCAATAGTAATTGTCAACAGTATTGATAGCGGTGGAGGCTTCTGCTGAGGTCACTGGGATGCTGCCTGCAGCTGCCATCAATAATAACTTTTATGGGGTCCATTAAAGCCAATTTCTGCCCCTGAAGGTTAATGTCAGCAGCTTTTATGTCACTGCTTAATATCCAAAATAAATACAGAATTGACTGGGTAATGTAAACACAAATCTTCCTCTTCAGGGCCGCCGGGCAGAGCCAGCCCCTGCTCTGGCCTTTCCTGCTGAGTGTGGCCTGCAGGCTGGAGGGCAGGGAGAAAGCTGGCATCATGCCATGCACACAGTTGGCATTCGATAAATGTTATGTAGAAAGCAAAGGTTGCACTGTAAGCTGCATTTCCACCCGCAGGGTCAGGATGACACAGTGTCTCTTTTGTAGATTCATTCTGTAACTTGTTCTATTCACTGCACCAAGCTCCTGAGTATCCCAGGCATTATTCTAGAATGGAGGCTCTAGGTGAATACTGGGGAAGTGGTGATATGACCACCTCGTGGCCCACTCTATAATGGAGGGGTAGCAGCAGTGTCACAGAGGGGAAAGAACAGTGGTTTCATTCAGAGCTAGTGAGGACACCCGGCCTGAAATCCTGGCCGTGCCATGTCCCAGTTCTGAAACCTTGGGCAAGTCCCCTCATCTCCCTGAGTCAGTTTCCTAAAACAACATGCCAGTGGTTGCCAAAGGATGGGAGAGAGAGGAATGGGGTGTTAGTGTTCAATGGGTGCAGAGTTTTAGTTCAGGATGGCGAAAAAGTTCTGGAGATCAGCTAGTGGTGATGGTTGCGCAACGATGTGAATGTGCTTAATGCCACTGAATTGTATGTACCCTTTAAAATGGTTAAACCAGGCCAGGACTGGATATTCCATGTCGGCTCCCCGACCATGAAATTCCAGCAGAGGTGGTGCTGTGGAGAGGAGGCCCCAGGTCAGACTTCACCAAGACAGTTTGAGGCAGATGAGCACAAGGAAGGGCTGGAATTATGGCCCAAGGGAAACCAAGATTAAACAAAAAAAGAGATGGTGCCAAGTGCCTCAAGTGGGGGGTGGAGGGGCCGGGCAGCAAGGTCAGAAACCAAGATGATCAGCAGCAGATGGAGGATGGTATGAGAAACAGGCAAGGGGTGTGTGGTCCATGAACATGGCCATGAACTATGAGAACGCGGAATGCGGCACGAGACAGGCCAGTGCTCCAGAACTGTGCAACTGAGCAGAAGGAGCTGTGAGGGCGCCACCCCCTAAGACTACCGGGGAGCCCACTGCGGTCACAGAACCTGAGAGTATTGAGGTCTTCCTCATTGCTAATGAGGCCCTACCCTCATCAGGGGAGAGGCAGCTTGTTCCCTCACCAGGCACTGGTCCCCACTGCCTCCATGTCCCTTCCTGGCCTGAGTCCCCATCCTGTCTCCTGGGTTTCTACAGGAGCCCCCTACTTCGACAGAGCCCACTAGAGCTCAATGCAGCTTCCAGTATGATCCTGTCACTCCCCTGACCCCCTGGGCAAGGACCTGTAGGCACCTCTACCCCACAGTACCTCTTTGACCTCCTCCCCCTACTCCGGCCACACTGGCCTCCTTGCCTCTTTTTGAACAAGCCAGGTCTCTTGTACCTACCTGTCCTTCTTCTGCCAAGATCACTTTTCCTCCAGACACCCTCAGTGCTCCCTCCCTCACCTACCTCAAAGGTCAGCTTATCAGCGAAGCCTTCCCTGACCCCCGTGTTTAGAACTGCAACCCCTCCCCCACCCAGACTTCCCCTGTCCCCTCTTCCATGACACTTATCATCTGGGAACATCCTGTATAATTTAGTGGTTAAACTTGTTTGGCATCACACTCCCTGGGGATGAGTGGGCAGGTTTGTCTCTGGTGATCGTGCTGGAACCCCACTCCCTGAAACAGTAACTGGCACATGGTAGGCGCTCCACAAATCCTTGTTAAAGGGCAGACAACCCACCTAACTTGCCAGCCTTCCCTGCCAGCACACCCTGCCCCTGCAGTCCCAGTCACACACCGGTGTTCCAGCCTCACGGGACGCAACTTTCGTTGGTCCTCCTCTTGGCCTGTTGAAGTCCTCCCCTCCCCTCCAAGCCCAGGGACCAGCACTTCTTCCATGGAACCTGCTCAAGTACCTTCTGGCTGGAATTTTTCTCTTAAACCTCACGACTTTAACGTCTTTCCTCTAGCACATCACAATTTGAGAGTGGCCTGGGATGACCTCTACCTCCTGATCATCTCTAACAGGTCATGGATTCAGTTTGTTTTCTGGAAGTTTCTAACATTGACAAAGGTTTATGTTTTGGAAACAGCTATAATCATCTCTCAGATCGTATATATTGTATGTGTTAAGCTAATAAAAACCGATTTCTACAGAAGAAATTGTAGAGTGCAGCGGTCAATAAAGACAGTAGGCCCTGGAGTAAGGCAGATCTGGACTCAAGCCTGGCTCTCCCACCTATTAGTTGTGCCATCGTCGGCAAGTCGCCTGGTTTTTCTGGATCTTAGCTTCTGTGGCTAGAAAATGGGGAAAGGTTAAGAGTCAATGTCTCTTAAGTTCTCATCTAGCTCTAGATTTTCAGGTGCTCTGACTCTACTGGACCCTCTCCGGTCCTTTTTGGAACTTGGGGCCTTACAGCCCTTATTATACGGCTAACACTGTCCAGTGGGAGATTCCAGTTCCCCGAGAATATCGGGCACCTGTGCCTTCCTGGGAGGATGCGTGAGTCGGCTCACAAAGCAGATGAGTAGTCAGATATGGGGATCCAATCCCTACTCCAGCTAAGGGAGCCTGGCTTCCTATCCCAGGTGAAGTACAACGGCTGGGTAGCCGCAGGACTCTGGCCACTTAGGGAATTAACGACTGACCTTCTTATAGATTTTTAAAACCACGTCTCATGAGCATGGGGCCAGGGAGGGTAGAGGACGAATTGCGTTTACTTGGTAATGAGCTTCTTTCTCACTGTGCTTCGGAGATGCTCACCTAATCTCCTGACTTGAATAAGCAATTTGGCTGCCTAATTAGGTTAACCAATAATTTCCCTGTTGACACCCAAGGCTGCTTGATAATTTGGGGGTAACTGTGATTCTGTTTGGTTACTTCTGTTCACTTTGCCTCTGGGATCAAAGCTCGGGGTAAACCCTCACTAGCCCCCAGACCCGCCATGCCTTTTCACGCATCTACTGGGGTGCCTCCCAGGCCCCTCTTGCTCCGTGGGACCCTGTTTGGCCGTCAAGCCCGGGTGCTTACCATGAATGGAATGAAGGAATGAGCCTTTGCACCCTCAGGGCACAACGAATGGCTCCTTTTACTGTCTTCCCACAGCTCTTTAAAAAATTAGTATTAATAGCTAGCATGAATTAAAGACCAGACCAGACACCTCATAGATGTAGTACAGGCTCATGGCAACACTTCAAGGAAGGAAGATGACGTGCTGATTTTGTTGCTGTTGTTAGTGTGATAAAATACACATAACCCTTTCAAATGTATCCCAAATCCACTCCCCACTGGTGAGTTCTGTTGCTCCCCCTAGTGGGCAAGTACGGGCCAGTACAAGAGCACCCTGCTTCTGTCCCGGGAGGGAGAAAAGAGACAGAGATTCAGAGCTACACCAAAGATAGATTGCATTCTTGAAACTAGGTTAGGACCTGCTGTGTGTGCACAGAGGTGCAGCAAACCAGTTTTGCTTTTAATTTGAGCCTACATGACTTTCCATTCCAGCGGAAGCAATGATGTGCACAATGTCAAACTTCCTACCAGAAGACATTTGTGAGGCATTTTTTTTTCCCATCAGTGAGCTCAGCTTTGTCCAGGGAGAGTGACTCCTGGGCCTCTTTCAGCTTCATCTAACCCAGGATGACTCCGCAGAAGAACAGAATAACTGATGATGGAAAAATATCTCCCTATCCACAAGAGCCTAATTCCAGTGCTGAGTATGTAGAGTCTGGGGATGAATCTGATTTCAATTTTGGGCTCTATCACCAGCCCTATTGTAAACTGGAACAAGTCACTTCTCCTCTCTGGGCATTCCTTTCCCAATTAGCCTAATGGGGGCCATTGGCATCTCAGGCAGCAAGATAGCTCTGAGGGGAGAATGGACTTTGGAGTCAAACTCCAAGTTCCAGCTCAGCCACTCAGGAATTGGATGGTTTTGTGCAAATCACTGAACTTCACTGAGGCTCCCCACTTTCTTCCACTGAAACATGGGAACGGACGCACGCCCGCTTCCTGCGGCTGTGATGAGCAGGAAAGGCGACTGTGCACGTGAAAGACCCAGAATGACGTTTTCCAGACTGTGAATCGTAACTGATCCTGAAATCAGTGCTGTGGCTCTGCATCGCCATTTAAAATAATAAACAGAACGAAGAGGAACAGAATAGAGTGCACAGCACATAGTATTATTTTGTAAATTCTTATTTTAGTTATACTTTACACGCAACACCTGTACTAAGTTACCACATACAATGTATTTCTTACTGTGGAGTTCAGTTTTTTTTAAAAGTGTTTAAAATATGGTGCTAGGCATGTGGCAGGACCTTGTGAATGTTAATGCTTTTCCTTCAAGACCCTCCTCAGCTTTTAGATTCTGTGATTCCTGCTATACCTGCTCTTCCGTGACGTCATCACCTTGTCCAGAACTATTGACATAGTATTTTTAGGGTCCCCCAGTGAGAATGAGCGTATATCTGGGCAGGGCCTCATGATTCAGTTGAATGGAGCTGGGCTCTGGGATTAGATGGGCTTGGCCAGGGTCATGTGGCTCGTATAATGACAGAACTGGAATCTCTGGTTTGCAGACTCTAGGCATCTCATCCCCTCTCATCCCCCAGGTGCTCCTATATCCATGGCCTTTGGGGTGACTGATCAGCCTTAGGTTAATTAGGAGCTGTGAGGACAGCAGGAAAAGCACCCCACGCAGGCAGAGCTGACCTAGAAGAACACAGGGGCTGACCGAGTTATAATCCCAGTTCATATAACCAGCTGGGTCTCTCCACTTAGCACAGAGGCAGTTGGAGAGGAATCCTGAGCACAACAGGCAGCCAAGATGTCCCCCAGCTCATGGGTCCTTATCACAAATTTAATCTCACACTCCCCTCTTTCCCTTGACGTGGAGCTGGAGGGAAAGCATGTGCCCCGAGGTGTGAGGAAGGGCTGCTGCAAGTCCATGTGGGTTTGACACATGAAGCATAGTGCAGCGCGGTGACAGTGATTGCCCGTTGGCTCTCTGGAGCCAGGCTCAGCGCAAACTCTACAAAATACCTCTTCGGGGAAGCGGTCTCAGGGAGGGCTAGACCTTCCCCCACCTCTTCCCAAAGTGACAGGCCCAACTTCTTCTGGTGGTCCAGAGCTGAGATGGTGAAGAAAAGGAGTGTTAAACTGGCAGTCGGAAGCCTCGGATCTGACTCCCAGCTGTGCGGACTGTGTAGGAAATGAAAGAGGTCCGTTATGGCCGAGCCTGTGGAGGTTAAGAGGAGAGGAGGCCAGAGAGGAGAGCGGGGCTCCAGAGCTCAACCTCTCTCTCGAAGGTCAGAGAATGCACGAGAAAAGTTGAAGCAGGGAGAGGCCTGAGGTGGCAAATTCCTGATTCAGATGAGGACATCAGTCTCCAAGAAGTTTGTTTTTCCCATTTTATGGATGATGAAATTGGGCCCCCCCACTATGGAGAGAATCGTGTCCCCCCTTAAATTTACTTGTTGAAGCTCTAACCCCTAATGCGATGATGGTAACTGGGAATGGGGCCTCTGGGAGGTAATTAGGGTGAACCCTCCTGATGTGCCTTTATAGGAAGAGGAGGGGAGCGAGAGCCGCCTCTCTTTGGCCAGGAAGAGAGTCCTCCCCAGAACCCAACCATGCTGGCGCTCTCCAGAACTGTGAGAAAATGGATGTCTGCTATTTAGGTCAACCAGTCTGCGGTATTTTGTCATGGCAGCTCTAGCTGACTAACACAGACCCCAGCCAGGACATCACAAAGCGGACACCTCACTGGGGGTTACTGCAGTCCACAGCTCTTACTCCAGCCTCATGGAGGCAGGAATGCAAAATGGTTTGAGCAAGTGCCTGCCAGTGCTTCTGTGGGTTAAAAAGGTGCCAGTATGCCAGAACTTCCCCTCAAAAAAAAGAAGTAAAACACTAAGTAACTCACATGCTTTTCTACTTACTAGCTGCATGACCTTGTGTTATGCGAGGCATGTTTCTTCATATGCCTGTGCCTCGGTTTCCTTACCTATAAGATGGGTCTAACTCTGCTGTCTACCTCCTAGTGTAGTTATACGAATTAAACGAGCTCAGAGAGATAAAGCACTTAGAATAGTGCCTGGCACGTAGAAAGTGTTGTATAGGCGTCTGCCATTTGTACAGCGCTTTGCGATTTGCAGGGAGTTTTCACATTTTTGTTTAACATTTACAACCAACTATGAGGTGGACGTCAGTCTCATCATTGTTTGAGCATGCTCTGAGGTCACACAGCCAGAAAGCAGCGGAGATGGGATTGCACGCCGGGCATCCCTGACCCCGCACCAGGCACGGCTGTCCATAACTCCATCTGGCGGCCAGTGTGGCTCTTTCTGCCAAAGATGAGTCCCCGACTAGCAGGACCAAGTCTGAAAAGATGCCCGCAGGCCTGATGGTCCTCAGACCAGTCTCTCCCAGTCTGGGGGAGAAGGACCTCGGCCCAGGCTATCTGCTCGGGAGGAAGCTTCCCTTCAAGTCAAGAGCCAAGCCCTCTGTGTTCCAAGCACTGAAGAGGACTTTTCTTTCCACTCCTGCTCAGCAGCCTGTCTCCGAAATGAATCTGCTGGGCTCAGCTGTGTAAGGGCCTTAACTCCCAAACTAGGTGCTTTCCTGGGTGTGCCTCCAAGAAGGACACAATCACGTGGAACAGACCAGGTTCCTAGTGTGGCATAAACCAAAGGAAATTGTCTGCCGTTCCAGCTGGCTCCCGGGATGGCAGGAGGGGGAGCGAGGGGCATCACGGGTGTGAAGTGGGCTGTGAAAACTCAGAGGAAGGCTCTTCAGATGGGAGCCACGTGGGCTCAGTCAGAAGTTGGCACATTGGAAGGGAGGCCCTCGGGCTCCTCTCTCACCGTGCTGTCTCACACTGAGTAAGCCCAAAGGATTTACCCTTCTTTCTACCTGTGCTCACAGCTTTCAATAATTTATTACATCAGCACTAGAGTTAGTAGTGCTAAAAGGTGCATTTTATTTGGAGAAAATAGTGTGTCATTTTTTCCCCAGCTAAATTTAAAAAGCTCTTCAAGAGTGTCTTCTGGGATTGGGCCATTATTACTCACATTTAGGGAGTGTGTAATAGCTCACAATGTCCTTTAGGAGCCAACGTTTCATAACTTATCACATCATCTCGCTGGTCTAGGGCACCCGAGCCCACACCCTGACTTTGAATGGATCTTCGCACTGGAGACTGTGCCAGGAAGGTTGAAGGCCCAGTGAGTCACTGCAAGGACTCACAGGGCTCCGCATGTAGTGGGACTCCAGGGTAGGATTTATGATTAGAGCAAAAGGATACAAAGCAAACCACCAAAGCGGAAAGCTGCAGAGCGTGGAGTTCGGAGGAAACCAGGCACCAGCTTCCAAGAGGCCTCTCCTAGCAGTCACCCAGGGTGCCCCTGATTCCTCCAGCAGTTATGATGCAAAATACTACCCGCCAAGGAAGCTCGAGGGAGGCCCCATGCCCAGAGATTTCAGCGGGGGGCTGGGCACAGCAGTACCTTCTGCCTGACATGTGCCAAAATCCCAGACTCTCAGAAGGAAAGCAGACATTTAGCATAAACCTCATTGTCTGTACACACCACGTGGGCACAGCAAGCCACTCTGATCGTTCAGGGAAAGTTCTGCATCAGGTAAGGAACTGTTTCCCCACCAAGTTCCCAGATGGTAGCCAAGAGCCAACCTTTCCAAGGTGGCAGTCTCAGGCCCGCTTTCCTGCACAAGCCTCTTGTACTGTCCCCTGGTTTAACTTGGGAGTAACCCTAGCAGAGCACCCAGGATGTAGTCGTTTGTCCTCTCTGTCTTTCATGCAGTAACTCTTATAAAGTGATTATAAATTTACCTATAAGAAATTGCTTGATTAAGAAAGCTCACCATTAGTGCTGGGAATAGACGAGAGAAAATGAAACGATGCCTCTTACCCAGGAAAAAGAAAGACATTTGAAATGATCTCAGTGGCGGTGAGAAACTGGGCTTGGGGGAAGGAAGCTAAGTGACTGAGCAGGTGCTGTTTACATGCATGTGTGCGTTCAGCAACCATCAGTGACACTGAGCCGCGTGAACGCTGAGACGAAGCAGGCATGGCCTCTGGCCCCAGGGGCTCACAGTGTAAAGCAAGCAGACACATACCTGAGTAGTATCCCGCAGTGTTATGTGAGTGCTGCCAATGACCCTGAGTGGCCAGCAGCCAAAGAACCAGCAGAAGAAACCTAGCCCTGCTTAGGCAACTGAATAACAGGTTCCCGAGACCCCCATCTCGGGAGCGTGGGACAGGACCACGACCACGGGAAGAAGAATGTCTACCACAGTGGCCTCTCACTTCTACCAATACTGAAACACAATGTTCAGGAGCTCCAGTGGCAAAAGAGGAAGCTGTGGGTCCCCAATACCTATTCGATACCGAAAGTAAGATAAGGGAGAAAGCTTTACCTGGTACCTAGGTGTGGAAAAGTCACAGACTCTCTGTAGCCTAAATCAGCTTCTCTACTAGGGCAGGGTAACAGCCAAACCCTTTAGTGTTCTCCAGCCAGAGACTACCAGGAACTCCCTTGCAGTTGAACAAAGAGGGGTTTATTGACTCTTTTCCAGTGAGGTTGGAGAATGCACGCCATGGGGAGGTCACTGGTGTCTCAAGAAAGGGTGTCAGAAAAGCTATTCAGGGTTTGGCCTTGTTTTAGGTGATGTGGGGTTGGGTTCAAGGAAGAAGTGGAGCTTTGTTCTGGATCGGACAGTGTCAGGAAGCAGGGGTTATTCCGGGCCCGGGTGCCTTAATAAGTCTTACGTAGAAAGCAGGAAGAATGAAGTGAGGTTAAAGTTGTAATTGAAAAAGAGGCAGCAATCACTCATATTAGCCAGGACTGGAGGATATTTGGTCATTTTGTGGTTTGGACAATGTTCTTGTTATTTTCTGAGTTCAGACATGATGGCAAGTGGCCTAGCCTTCGTCTTGACCCGTTACGGCCGCAGAGGTGCCTGCCACTCGGAAGTCGTCGTGTGAAGTTGCTTGTATTTAACAGGAGAGAGCACTGCTTGGCTGTGAGAACCAGGCCAGTGCCTGGCTCTCGGGAGTCGCTCTGCTCTCTCTCATGCAAAGACAAAAGACCCACTAAACAGGCAGGGAGTTTGGGGGACCATAACAGTATCATGGGCCCCAGAAGCCCAGGCCCTGGCAGGGTGTGGTGGTTCCTGGGAACTGCCGTCCTAACTCTGGCAAAGAGAGCCCATCTGGCATCCCCAGAGAGGGAGGCCGAGCTGGATCTATTTTTCATTCCTGCACAGTTGGCTAATTAATATGAAAAAGAGCTGCCCGTTATTGATTAATTTTGTCTTCCACCATGACGATGTCTTAATGAAAGTCAATATCTATAATTCAAAAGCTGGGGTGAATCTTTTAAGTGGCAGTGATGGTTAACCTCACCATCCCCTTCCAAGATGCAGCAGGTTTAATGGGTTGGTTGGGGGGCAGGATTCAAAGATCTGTGTAAGTTGGTCCCTTGGCTAGCAGCATTATTTTTCTTTCCATGGTCCATTCTGTGCTTATCTAGAAATGTTTTCACAGATCTATGTAGCTCTAGGCAAGACTGTGGTTTATTTATCTATCTCAGTATAATCAAGACCTGGCACATGAATTTCTGTAAATATGGATCATTTAGAATGGGTGTCACTGCATCCTGATGAATGAACATGCCAGCGTTTCAGAGCGCGAGACGGAGGCCCAGAAAGAGCGAGCAGGAGGATGGACGGAACACTCTTTACTGTATTCGCTTCCCGTGGCTGCTGGAACAAAGGACCATGAACTGGGCGCCTTGAAGCAACAGAAATTTGTTTCACAGTTCTAGAGGCTAGAAGTCCAAGATCAGAGTTATCGTTGGGACCCTGTTCCCTCTGACACCTGGAAGGGAATCCTTTCTTACCTCTTCCTAGTTTCTGATGGTTTGCCGGCAGTCATTGGCTGGCTTGTAGCTGCATCACTCCAATCTCTGCCTTCGTTGTCACATGGCATTGTCCCTGTATGTCCCTGTCTTCACATCACTGTTTTCTTGTAAGTATGCTAGTCATACTAAATTAGGGGACCATTCTACTTTAGTTTGACCTCATCTTAACTAATTACATCTGTAATGACCCTTTTCCAATTGAGGTCACATTCCAAGGTGCTGGGGGTTACGACTTGTTTTAGTCTGTTCGGGTTACTATAACAAAAATCCTGTAGACCATAGCCTTAAACAACAAACATTTACTTCTCACAATTCTGGAGGCTGGAAGTCTAAGATCAAGGTGCCGGCAGATTGAGTATCTGGTGAGGGCCACTCCCTGCTTCTTCTCACTGTGTACGCACATGGCAGAAGGGGTGATGGGGCTCTCCGGGGTCTCTTTAATGAGAGCACTAATCTCACTCATGAAGGCTTCACATTCATGACCTCATTATCTCCCAAGTGCCCCACCTCCTGATACCACCGCAAGGCGGGTAAGGATTGCAACGTATGAATTTCGGGGACACAAACGTTCAGTCTATGGCAGACTTCAACATCTCTTTACGGTGGAAGTCAGTTCAATCCATAACAGATACCTGTTCGGCTCCAGCCACCATCCCAGGCGCTTTGGCCCCCCTACCACTCAGCAGCCTGGCTCTCAAGTGAGTTCGCGCTTCTTAGTGTCCTAGGAACTCTAAACAGGTTGAGAACCCCTTTTAGTCTGTATGACATGGCAGTTGCGACTCTCCATACTGGACTCCAGGGCCACTGGGTCCTGACTGTGTCCCCCCTTTTCTCTCTCTGGCTCACCTCTCAGCCGAGCAAGCCGGCTCCAGGGACCCAATATTCAGCCTTTTGTAAATGAGTGAGCCCCTTCACGGGAGATGTGTATGCCACCAAGAAGACTCCTGCCTTCCTGCCTGAGACTATGTGGGTGACCTGCTGGCCTTGCCTGTAATGGCAGGGGTGTTAGTGTATGAGAATATGTGTGTGTGTGGGCACGTGAGCGTGTGGCTAAGTGCTGAGTGTGTGGGGGTTTAAGAATGCATGTGGGTGTGTGATTCTAGTATAAAATACACTTGACAGTGTATGAGTTTGACTGTAAAACAATTCCGCGTCATTACGTTAGAGGAGGAATAAATGCGTGACGGGCGTGGGGAGCACACAACTAAGAGCGTGTGTGTTTGACTGTGCGTGAGGGTGTTCATGTGCATCTGTGCACGAGTGAGGGAGTGGGTGGGGTTTCTGCCAAATACCTGTTGTATTTTAGACTCAGGCAGCAGGCAAAGGTGAAGTCTTTTCTTCCATTACGATGGGGAAGAGAGCCTTTTTTTAACTTAAAAAAAAATAAGTAAGAGGCATCATCTAGTTAGTGGTTGTTAATTAGGACCAGGTCCCAGGGAAGCCGCTTCTGCGGCAGCACCAATAAATCACTCATTAACTGTCCATGGCTGCCTGCCTCCACGTCTGGCTTCTCTGCAGCAGCAGCCCCATTGGCAACCAGGCCAGGGCCCACCCACTGCAGATTTATCTGGACGGGGGCTGCATATCTCCCAGCCGCACTCCTTCGAAGAGCCTCCCCAGGATGCACTAGGCAGAAGAGATACTGATCCCCCACCCCCTATTCACTGGTTCATGGACTCAAGTCCAAGTTCCTTTTTTTTTTTCCTGTTAAAACAATTTCATTTAACAAATGGCCCACTACTGAAAGAAATTAATATTTTTGTTGTTTTGGAAGATTCATTTTTCATGTCCTTTTTTTTTTTTCAGTTAGTTCATTAGATTCCATATATGAGTGAGATCATACGGTATTTGTCTTTCTCCGATTAGCTTATTTCACTTAGCATAATGTTCTCCAGGTCCAGCCGTACTGTTGCAAAGGATAATTATCTTCTTTTTTATAGCTGAGTAGTATTCCATCATGTCAGTGTCCCATAGTTTTATCCACTCATCTACTGACAACAAGTCCAAGTTTCTGTGCCTCAAGACCACCCCCCATCTCACCCCTCTGACCTCACCTCCCATTATTCTTGGTTGATTCAGGTTTCAGAACAAGTGTTCCCTAATCATACTCTTTCACAGCCTCGCACATGCCTGATAGAGCTGTTGCTGTGCACCTATCCATGTCTCATACAGGGGTTAACGTGCAATGGGTGCTTGGGAAATAAGCTCTTGCTTGACTAGCCAGCTTTCTCACCAACACAGTATCCACCAGCAGTGTTTGAAAGTATTGAATTTAGCTAAAATCACCGTAGACTTTCCCATAGGAAGTGAGAAAGGGAGTAACTGTTCAATAAATATGGACTGTTTTTGGGGGGAGGGGGGATGAAAGTGTTCTAGAATAGCTAGCAGTAATGGTTGTACAACATTGGGGATGTACAAAATACCACTGAATTATACACTTTAAAAAGGTTAAAAGAATTTTATGTTATGTATATTTTTCTATAATAAAAAATTCTTAAAAAAAAAAAAACGACCTAGAACACCTTATACCTCCATTCCTTCAGCACCCATTATTGGGCGCATCTGAAGAATCGGGTCCCCGGATACAGGACTCCCCGGAACTAGGGGATGCAGACAGACATGCCACAGATAGATGCTTCCTGTTTAACACAGTAATCGGTGTGATCCTCAAAACACAGGCAGGTTGCTCTTTCAGACCCTACTTTAAACATGAGCAAACTAAGAATCACAGAGGCGAGGGACTCGTCCAAAATCACAGAGCTCCTGAGTGGCAGAATAGGATGTGAATCTGAGCCTATCTCCTGCAAGCCTGTCCTGTTTCCATGTGCTTCCTCCAAGCTTCGGGCCTGGCACTCCAGC